>PVKP010007709.1:0-75911 GCA_004027715.1 Plecturocebus donacophilus | reverse complement strand
TTTTTCTTTAAGGATGTTAAATATTAACCCCCACTCTCTTCTGGCTTGTAGAGTTTCTACTGAGAGATCTGCTGTGAGTCTGATAGGCTTCCCTTTATGGGTAACCTGGCCTTTCTCTCTGGCTGCCCTTAGTATTTTCTCCTTTATTTCAATCCGAGTAAATCTGACAATTATGTGTCTTGGGGTTGGTCTTCTTGAATATCTTTGTGGGGTTCTCTGTATTGCCTGGAGTTGAGTATTGTCATGCCTTGTTAGTTTAGGAAAATTTTCCTGGATAATATCCTGAAAAATATTTTCCAACTTGGATTCATTCTCTTCGTCACTTTCAGGTATACCTATTAAGCGTAAATTAGGTCTTTTCACATAGTCCCATATTTCTTGGAGATTTTGTTCATTTCTTTTTATGCTTTTTTCTCTGATCTTGTCTTCATGTTTCATTTCATTAAGTTGGTCTTCTACCTCTAATATCCTTTCTTCTACTTGATCAATTCGACTGTTAAAACTTGTACATACTTCACGGATTTCTCGTATTGTGTTTTTCAGTTCCATTAATTCGTTTATGTTCTTCTCTAAATTGTCCATTCTCGTTAGCATTTCATCAAATCTTTTTTCAAAGTTATTAGTTTCTTTGCATTGGTTTAGAACATATTCTTTTAGCTCACAGAAGTTTCTTATTATCCACCTTCCGAAGCCTAATTCTGATGATTCTTCACACTTGTTTTCCATCAAGCCTTGTTCCATTACTGATGAGGAACTAGCGTCCTCTGCAGAAGGAGAGACCTTCCGATTTTGAGTGTTATCAGTTCTTTTATGGTGGCTTCTTGGCATCTTTATGGTTTTATCTGTCTGTCGTCTTTGTAATTACCAACTTTCAAATTAGGTCTCTGAGTGGACATCCAGCTTGTTAATTCCCAGCTCTGGAATCTATGCAATTGTGACCCACAATGTTAGCTAAAACAGCAGCGTTGAAATTCGTGGTGCTTTTCTGCCCTGGGGTCTCTGGTCTGACTTCTCTCTTCAGTCCCTTTTTCAATCAGCTGGATGGACTGCTCTGCCTTCACAGAGCTCCAAACATCATCCAAAAGGAGACTCAGTCCCATTTACTCCACACCAAGAGCCGCCGAGCTGAGGCGCCGGCAAAAAAGCTGCACCAGCCGAAAGGGTCGTGCTGGTAACCCGTGGGGCTCCTCCACTGGGAATGTCCTGGTCCGTGGGCAGCAAAAATGTATCAGTAAGTGTGGTGTCCACTGGCTCTTTGCACTTTTACTGGGAACTGCAATTCTGAGCTGCTAGTGATCGGCCATCTTGGATCTCTCTCCTGCATGTTTCTTTTCTTTTTTCCTTTTCTTTAGACGGAGTCTCACTCTGTCTCCCAGGCTGGTGTGCAGTGGCACAATCTCGGCTCACAGCAACACCCCCCTTTCCTGGGTTCAAGCGATTTTCCTGAGTAGTTGGGATTACAGGCACATGCCATCACACCAAGCTAATTTTTATAATTTTAGTAGAGATGGGATTTCACCCTGTTAGCCCCGCTGGTCTCGAATTCCTGACCTCAAATGATCCTCCCACTTTGGTCTCCCAAAATGCTGGGATTACTGGCATGAGCCACTACTCCCGGCATGTTCTTCTATTTCTTGATTTTATGCCCTATCCAATTCTTCCATATATTGGTAATCTAGTATTTGGTTTTTAAGCTATATAGGCCTTCTAAGATGAAATAGAAAAATCTATTTTTCTTTCAACTTCTCAGAAACCAATATATATTTCATATTTGACAATCTATTCATCTAAATTAATAGGTAGCATTTTTTCAATTTTTCAGTTATTAATGATTGTGAATATTGTTCATTCTGAGACATGTTTGCACTGTGGTTTTATTTCCTCTTTTTGGCTTGCTTGCCCATTTTACTTTACATATAGCAACAACTTGTCTTCCAACTCTCTGAAAGGATAACATTATATTCCCACTCCAGTAGCCATAATACTAGTGCCTATCAGGACTTTTTTTTTTCCAAGCTAGTTGTAATCTTAGGATTGCTATTTCTCATTATTCAGAGTATTATTTTTATCTCTCCTTACTTACCTTCTTCCCTTTTCTTGAGCACATTCATTCTCCATCTTCAAGAAAAGGATAATACAGGATAGAGCTTTGAGATTTTGTGTATCAGAAAACATCATTAGTCCACTTTCTACCAGAACACTAATTTACCTGCTCATATAATTTTAGATGGAAAGTTATTTTTTTCTAAGAATTTTCAAGGCATTTCCAAATGTCTTCACCTTTCCTGATATTCTCGAAAATGCAAAGACATTGTTCTTCTTGGTATTTTAGAAGTAATCTTTTAGTATTCTTTCTGGAGGCTATTAAGAATATAAGTTTTTATTCCTAGAGTTCTAAAATTTCATAATGATATATATTGTGGGGGGTTTTTCAAACTTTCTTGTTCTAAGCAAACAGTAAATATTTTTTTTGAGTTTGGACATTCACATCTTCCTATTCTGATAAAAGTTATTGACCAATTTCCTTTATAAGGAAATACATTCTTTATTTTTGCAGCTCCTATTACTCTGAAGAATAACTAGTTGACCACCCAGATTAATACTATTTTTTCTCTTTTCTTATTTATTTTTGTGCCTTTTTTTTCTTTATCTAGTTTTCTTAGGCCTTATCTTCAAAATTTTTATATTTAGTTTTTAATGTATTTCTATCAATAGACCAATCTATATTTTACACATTTCCATATATCTAACTATCTATCTGACTAGTGAGAGACAGAGAGAAGGAGAAAGGGGCCTAGGCTTTAGCATATAACATATTGAGACTTCTTTTCATTTCCTATTTCTTTTTGTCTCTGTAGACTTATGCCTAGTGTCATTTAAACACAATTTCAAGAAAAAGTAGATCCAAAGACATACCTTGAATCTGCTATTTTAAAATAACAGCCATTTCCATACATATTTTCTAATTCACTTTACTTATCCAGGTTTCTTTATTTCTTTGTCTTAACATCCTATTTGTCTGTTTTTGGCATTTATTTATTCTCTTCCTCATTTAATAATATACCAACTAACAACATACAAAATATTTTGTGAGACTCCTACTCAAGACCTTTTTATATTCTTCATCCTACTTTTCTTGCTATGTGTTTACTTCTCATCTTTGTCATTTGACTTTTTAACATTTTCACTGTGGTAAATGCTATATGCACAAACGTAAAAATTAATATGTATGATTTAATGAAAAATGGTTAAATAAGTATCCATAACTTCCACAAAAATTGAATGTTAGCAACTACCTTAGAAGCCCACTGTGCTGCCCACTAAAATATCCCATTATTTCTTCCCCTAGAAGTTACATCTGTCCTGAGTTGTGCACATACCTCTTATTTGCCAAAATAAAATATTTGATTTGAATATCTGAACCAACGCTTTTTAAAAAATGAATGCGATCACAGTGAATATGTTCTTCTGTGACTTGCTCCATTCACTCAATATAATGTTTTTGAGTTTTAACCATGCTGTTACATTTAGCTACATTTCCTTCATTTTTTGTTGCTGAAATAAATCCACTGTATATACATACCAAAGATTATTAGTTAATTCTATGATTATTATATATTTTTATTTCCAGGTATTTACTATTACATAAAATATAACTAAAACATTTATTTTTGTGTTTCTTGGTGTATATATGCAATAATTTTAAGTGAGTACAAACAAAATAGTTAAATACAAAGAGTTGTGAATGCTCTTCTCACATTCAGAGAAATGATTGAATAAGAAGAATGTGAAAAATTTCCATTTAATATATAATTACAAACTTTTACCAAAGTGATTGTAGCAATTTAAATTTTTATCAGTTGCATAAGGCAACGGATAAGAACAGTTGCATCAATCAATCTTTTTCAGAAAAAATTTGATATTAATAGAATTACATTGGTGGTATTGACAATAAGGGTCTCAGACTTTTGCAGTTTCTTGTGGATTTTACTTGACTTTTTGGCAGGAGTGGGAAGGAGAGGTCTTCCTTTTGTCTCTCTTTCCTCATGACTGATATTGGGTTCAATGCACCTTCCCTAATGAAAGCTAGCCTTCATATATTAACTTGCCAGGCTTTATGATTTACTTCTATTTTAATATGAGCAGAAATTCAAAAAAATTTTAGCTATTTATTCCACACGCAATTGTACACTCTAGACAGTACTTCAGAGCATCTAGTCTGCTATATTGCAAAACATAGAAGTTCCCTGTTTTATTTTAAATAGGACGAAGAAATAAAACACATGATTCTAATAAAAGAAACTACACAAATTTAAAAGTTCTAAATTTGTTTTCATTTACTATTGGTTGTTGTTTCACCCAGTCTTGCAGAAACACTAACAAACCAAAACCCGTAACAAACAAGATTTACGAAACTTTAAAATCGACAAGATTCACCCCTCTGTAGATCATTTTCTTAATCTGTATATGGCAATAATAATAAAATTAACCTTATGAATCTTTATAAAAGTTCCTACCATTTATTTTAACTATTTTTAACTACTAGTGAAAACATCATATGCATATAAATTGAAATATATGATACCATTAATGTCAAAAAGCAGTCATTAAAAAAATATTTTGTTCTCAATCTCTTAGTCTCCCAATCTCTCATAAACACCCACTTACACACACCCACACAGTAGAAATACCTTGAAATTCATGAAGAAGGAAACTGAATTTCATAAATAAATCTTGAAAGTGATTTGAAATAACAGAAAAAAAAAACTGTGCCAGTGTTCGAATATATTTAAAGAATTGAACAACTTTCTGTAGAGTTGATCAACATTTACAGAGGCTGAAAGTACATGTCCCTCAGAATCACAAAATAGGGTACTTGATTTGAAATATAAAGGTGAGGTATGCACAGCATTGGATTGAATAAAAGAGTTAACATCTTTAGAATATTTTTATAATAGAAGCCTCTATTCATCCTTAATTCAAACCTTGCTCTTTAAATGCTTAATTTAACGTACCTGGGCCAATCCATCATTCAAAAGCCTATTGAGTGCCTACTATGTGCTCAGCATGAGAGTAGCAGAATCAGACACTTCTGACATTTTGATAGGTTGATCTGATTTTCTGTCACTTGTCTTTTAGGCTCCCCTAGAGAGAATAAACCTGGCAGTAGCAGGCTCTATCCCTTCAGGGAAATCTTAATGAGACCTAGCAGTTCAGACTGACAACCTGCAATCAGACCTGATTTTACCGCATTTCTTTCAGAATGAACATTGGTCTTTTCTTTATGCTTCTTTATAAGTCCTTTATCTTCAAGTATTTCATTTTTACATATTTATACATGAAAAAATTAATAAAAGCTTTGATTTTCTTGAAATAAATGATTGTAGTAGACCCTGACCTCAATTAGTAACACGAAAGAGATGCTACATTTCAAATTGAAATAAAAACTTAAAAATCTTCTTCACCTTTTAGATATTAATAGGGATGTCTAAAATAATTTGCAGATTTAATTTTCAATTGTTCCTTCAGTTTTTATTCTTTAATTTCTTTCAATATAAACTTAAAATACATAGAGCCATTTTTTTGTAGTTTTTTTAACCTAATTTATCTTATCTAGTACTAAATTCTTTATTATTGTCTATTTGTGTTGCTTCAATGCTAGATCTTTTTTATTTGTTATTATTAATTAGTATTTAATACATAATTAGCCTGCCTGTACTGTTTGAGAATCATGCTAGAATCATGGATTGAATTAGTAAATACAAAAAAAAATCACTTTATTTGTAGTTGGGCCCAAAACAGATCTCCAGATCTAAGACCTGAAATGTCAAGGCTTGTATTCAAGAGTCTAAATGTAGATTATCAGATTGGACCATGTTAGAATGTAAGCATCAGTAGCTAAATGTTTGAAATAATATGGAGATTTAATCATCAACTATACTTTCTTAGCAGGGTCAGATCTAGATTTTTGGCACCTAAAACATCTATAATTTGAGAGGTCTTAAAAAAAACAGAAAGATAATTTACTAAAACAACAAGTATATTTTTGTTCATCATAAAAGGATTCAGAAAGGAATAGTGCTAATTTGAGACCCTAAAATTTAAACTTTATTTGATTCACAATAAATGTGCCTCTACTTATGAAATTTAGAATGAGTATAAATTTAGATAAAATGTAGTATTTATATGTTTACCGTTGCCTAACATATCTAATTGATAAGGAAGCTATCTCAGTACTAATACACATGACGTGATGAGACTTCTTAAAAGTGTTCTAGGCCAGGTGCAGTAGCTCACACCTGTAATCTCAGCACTTTGGGAGGCCGAGGCAGGAAGATCACCTGAGGTCAGGAGTTCGAGACTAGCCTGGCTAACATGGTGAAACCCCATTTCTACTAAAAATACAAAAAACTAGTGAGGTGTGGCTGTGACCACCTGTAATCCCACCTACTTAGTAGGCTGAGACAGGAGAATCGCTTGAACCAGGAGGCGGAGATTGCAGTGAGCCGAGATCGCGCCATTGCACTCCAGCTTGGGCAACAAGAGTGAAATCCTGTCTCAATAAATAAATAAATAAATAAATAAATAAATAAATAAAAAGTGTTCTAAAACCAGAGATCCTGATGAGCACAATAATTGTATTAAGTTTACAGTTGATGAAATTGACTAACTTCATTGTGCGGGACTAGGGAAAACTTAGGTAGAATAAATGAAACCAAGATAATAATAAGGAGGACAGGAGAAAATGCAATGTGATGCACAAAGATACAAAATGCTTCAGAGAAATAATGGTGATTTTATATAAAATTTGTACATATGTAAATACTTTTAGGAATTATTTAATTAATAATAAAAATAACATGTAAGGTAGAAAAGAACTTTCAAATGCAAAACTATTAGCCAAACTACTATCATTTTGATACACAAAAGAATATGTAAAATGGCTTAGATTTAATGAGAAATCATTCAATTTATTTATCAGATGGGTATCTTAAGCAAAGTTGGACACCATTTTTCTTTGGACTTTTTCTTTGGGCTATATTTGACCTGCTGCTTTATAAAAAAATTCAAATGTCACATTTTATTTAATCTTTAGAAATGACCCGTTCATCTTTTAATGACTTAATCTCTGTGTTAGTAATTCTACATAGACGCCTAAGTCCATGATGACCGAATAAATCAGAAAAAAAAAAAAGGTTTGTAAAAAACCAAATAATTGGTATTGTAAAAGTTATTCAGAAAAATGTGAGTATATCTAAGGGGGCAAATAATTTTGTAGCATGCCATGCACTGAAAGAAAGTAACAGAATTATAAATGTGATCATACTTTTTTGAGATAATATTTACTTGAATGTAAACTGGCTTGAATATTATATCATCATTAAAAAGAATTTTAGATTAAATATGTATAAAATAGCATGGTAATTGAACCGTTGAGAATCTTAAAGATAAAATAATAAATATGTATTTGTATGAAACTTTTCAACAATTATAATGGCTAAAGCCAAATTAACAGATGGATTAGGGCAACAGATGGACAGTTTATTTCACACTTAGAGACTGCAAGTACCCACCTGAGAAACAAGGGCACACTGATCTAGTGCAACAACTAAATTATTGGTTACATATAACAAAATGCTGTAGCATTTATTTATGACTAAAATTAATTAAATTAGGTAAAAATAAAATACTGTAATGAAACAATTAAAATTAACTCATTAAATCAAATTACTGAAAAGCTACTAGAAATTTATCAATTTCTGCTCAAGAAGAAGTATTAATTTTATGTATCCACTATTAAGTACTTTGCAAGAAATATTAAACTATTATATGCACAGTGGCTTGCTTAGAATAACTATGATAAAAACATATTATACATAAGTAAAAGCAGATAAATATTAAAGTATTGGATTATAACTAGTCTGATCATTACTTACATGGTTTGGCTGTGTCCCATTCAAATCTCAACTTGAACTGTAGCTCTCACAATTCCCACATATAGTAATAGGGACCTGGTGAGACGTAATTGAATCATAAGGCAGGTCCTTCCTGTGCTGTTCTCATGATAGTGAATAAGTCTCACAAGATCTGATGGTCTTATAAAGGGTAGATCCCGTGCACAAGCTCTCTTTCTTGTCTACTGCCATGCAAGACATGACTTTCCACTTTCTTTGCCTTCCACCATGATTGTAACACCTCCCCAGTCATGTGGAACTGTGAGTCAATAAAACTTCTATTCTTTATAAATTACCCAGTCTCAGGTATATTTTTATTAGCAGCATGAGAACAGAGTAATACAGTGTTTGGTACCAGAATTGGGGTGCTGCTTTAAAGATGCCCAAAAATGTGAAAGTGACTTTGGAACTGGGTAACAGTCAGACATTGGAAGAGTTTGTGGGGCTCAGAAGAAGACAGAAAGATAAAGGAAAGTTTGAGACTTCCTAGAGTCTTGTTTTTGGCTTTGACCAAATGCTGCTCATCTCAAATGGAGATGACCCTGTTGGAAACTGGAATAAAGGTGACTCTTGCTATGTTATAGTAGAGTTTAGTGACATTTTGCCTCTGTCCTAGGAGATCTGTGGATATTTGAACTTGATAGAGATAATTTTCAGTATCTGGCAGAAGAAATTTCTAAGTAACAAAGCATTTAAGAGGTGATTTGTGTGCTGTTAAAGCATTCAGCTTTATGTATTCACAAAGACTTAGTTTGGAATTGAAACTTAATGTTTAAAAGGAAAGCAGAGCATAAAAGTTCAGAAAATTTGCAGGATGATAATGCAATGGGAAGGAAAAACCCATTTTTTGAGAATAAGTTCAAGTAGGCTGCAGAAATTTGCATAAGTAACAGAGCTAAATGTTAACTGTCAAGACAATGGGAAAATTTTCTCCAGGTCACATCAGAGATCTTTGTGGCAGGCAGTTCCATCACACAGACACAAAGGTCTATGAGTAAAAAAATGATTTAATGGGCCAGGTCCAGGGCCCACTTGCTGTGTCCAGCCTACGATCTTGCTGCCTTGAATCCCAGCCCCTCCAGCTGTAGCTAAAAGGGGCCAAAATACAGCTTGGGGTGTGTGTGACGTTAGAAAGTGCAAATCCCATGCCTTGAACGTATCCACATAGTGTTGAGCCTGCAAATGCACAAAAGTAAAGCATTGTGGTTTGAGAACCTCTACGTAGATTTCAGAGGATGTGTGGAAATACCTGGATATCCAAGCAGAAATTTGCTGCACAGGCAGAGCCCTCATAGAGAACCTCTGCTAGGGCAGTGCAAAAGAGAAATGTGAGATTGGAGCCTGCACACAGAGTCCCCACTGGAGTGCTGGCTAGAGGAGCTGTGAGAAGAGGACCACTATCCTCCAGACCCCACAATGTTAGATCTACCAACAGCTTGCACTGTGTCCGTGGAAAAGCCACAGACACTCAACACTAGCCTCTGAAAGCACTAACCTCAGGATCGGAGGTTATAACTGCAAAGCCACGTGGGCAAAGCTACTAAAGGCCATTGGAACCCAACACTTGGATCAGCATGACCTGGATGTGAGATATGAAATAAAAAAATATATCATTTTAGAGCTTTAAGATTTGACTGTCCCATTAGATTTCAGACTGTATGGGACCTGTCATCATAGCTTACATGGATAAAAAATCAAATCATATCTATAAACTGAATCATCTCTAGAGGAAGGAGCTGTCAATTTTATCATTAGAAAATGAGAGCTGATTGACATATGTCAAAATGCAAACATATTCAACTGAGAATAAGCCATCACTTAAAGTAGGCAATTTTGGTGATGCTGTGTGTGTGTGTGTGTGTGTGTGTGTGTGTGTGTGTGTGTGTGTGTATGTGTGTGTGCATGTATGTGTAGAAAAAGAGGGAATGGATCTGGTACCATGCTAATCTTACTGTTTTCAAGGGAAAATGACATTTAAAAAGTAAATCCATACACAACTTATATTCTTCTGTTTTTCTCCAATTTGTTGTTATGGAAAAGAAGTTGAAAAAATTCACATATTCCTGTTCATTCCTTTATAGAATCTTTGGTCAAAGAGTAAATGTTGATATCTGCTATATTTCAAGTATTTTATTTCACCTGTAATATATCTGGAATATTATCTTTGATATTTTAAGGTATTTTTTCTATAATATTTCATTAAATCTTTGATATCTTTTGATTCTTGATGCTATTTATGCCTTTGTTTTTTATATCAATTATATTTTCATAAAATTTTAAAATTTTAATAATTAAAAATGCATCTAACCATATAGACTGTTCACATGTTGCAGAAAAGAAAAGCAACATTTTGGGTTCAGCGTTTCCCCTGGAACCCCACTAGGTAACAGAATTGGTACTAGGGTCATGTATTACTCACATGATTATACAACTATGCTGTATTAAAATTTTAACCAGAAATGTATGCTTTTTAAAGGTTTTTTTTTGAGAGAAAATGATATAAGAAAGAGTATATACTTTAAACACATTTTAGTAAAACATATCACTATTGTAACAATCTGGCGTTTAAAAGAATCTCTTTGAGATAAATTCTGACATGACGCTCATATTTTGTGTTAGTATAATAATTTAAAATACTTAATAAGACAATTTTCTTTTATCCCCGTTTGTTGAAATGATATAAGTTTCAAAAATCACAAACAGAAGAAATAATTTTATTTTCTGATGCTAGGAATGGAAACATGGGTAAATAGTCTGAGAGCATTAATGTGAATGTATATAATTGTATTCATTAAGGTAATTGTATTAATCTGTTCATAATAAAGACCTACCCAAGACTGCTAATAAAGACATACCCAAGACTGGGTAGTTTATAAAGGAAAGAGATATAGTTTACTCACAGTTCCATGTGGCTGCGGAGGTCTCGCAATCATGATGGAAGGGAAAGGAGGAGCAAAGTCATAACCTTGCATGAAGCAGGCAAGAGAGAGAGCTTGTGCAGGGGAGCTTCTCTTTATAAGACCATTAGATCTCATGACATAAAAGGGGCATAGTTCTTACATAGCAGGTTCTCCATTTTTACTATTTCAGTTTTCTTGGGAAAGAGGAAAGAAGCTCCTGAGTACTGGGAACTGGTCTCGAAGCATTAGACACATTTAGAATTATTTCTGCTGTCTCTCTCCTGGCACTTGTAGCTATGCAGTGGTATACTCTTCTTGAATATAAACCATATCACAGAATATCCACAGTAGACAAGGGACACTCCGTGACTGTGACTGATCAAAATATAAACAACACTACTTTGTAATTATATTTGAGCACAAAATCTAGTCCATTGCCTCAACTACAAAAATGCCAAAAAACTCTCTATCCTAGCTATTGTGAGTGACTACTGCTTCTTGAGCATTGAATCTTCAGCTGAGCTCCATTCTTCCTTTTACCCAGAAAACAATTTAAGATTTCTAATTATATACAGTACTTATTGCTTCTTCCTGACAAGATCTAACCCATAGCAAAGTCTTTTTTCCTTGACCTTACTGCTAAGTCACCTAACACAAACTCAAAGCCTGTAAGTTCTTTCTAATATCCTCACTCCCTAGGGCGATAGTGAGAGGGATCTATTATTGTGTGATTTAATAAACCAATGTTGAATACAGGTATGTTCCTATTGGTCTTTGGCTGGAGGACATTCACAGACATCAAAATGTTTCTCTTTTCCCCATAATATTATAGATACTTAAACTGGAAATATTTTGCCTATCCAAAATTTAAGATTGTGGTTTTTTAGAGAGGCTTATCTACCTTTTCTATATACTATATCTACTTAGTTATGGACACATGTTTCTTAATGGTTAATTGACCTGAACTATGCTGGTGATATGCAGAGACGTGCAACTTGCTGACCTTCTACAATCCTCAAATATGAATGTATGCTCTTTCAAGTAAAGCTTTACTCACTTATTGAACATATAATATCACTGATTTTAATTAAAAAGTTTTGACAGAAACCTGAGGCTCATGAAGTGAAACTAAAAGTTATGTCAAGATGCTCTGATGCAGTAAATTTTGTTTGCTCAAAATGGTTCAACAGTAGAGATTGGGAGAGCTTGTGTTTGCTTCTCATCCGTGTTTTTATTATGGTTTATCCTTGGTAACTTATGTTACAAATCCATATAGAGACTGAAACACTGTGACTTGTCTTTTTTTCCTCTCACTTATCAGATTTTTGTGTTCCATAGGTCATTTATAATTGCAGTTTTGTACAACTCAGAGTAGAAGTGAAGCAGAGCAGAGATGCAAGATGACTTCACAGTTAAAGGATGGTTACCTAGAGCAAGACAGTTTGGTTTAAATCACCTATCTACCATGTACAATAAATGTGACTTCATCAATGTTACTTTTCATCTCTGTGCCTTGATATCCTTTTAATACAGAGATAATTATTATTGCTACGGTTTATTGTTTCTTTGAGAATTAAAAATGTTAATATGTTTGTAAAGCCATAGATAAATGCTGGCACTAAATTAATGTTGTTAAGTATTTATGGAAAACCCAGAGTCCACTTTGACCATCATCCCCAATAACAATATGCTTAGAATTATATGCTTGTTAAGTGTATCACTTAACTATTGTATGTGCTTTTACACATTTATACTCTGTGTATAGAATGTGTTATTTTAAAAAACATGAAATGTATCATACTCTTCTTAACTCTTTTAGTCTGGTTTATTGAAAGTATAACTTACAGACAGTTAAATTAATCTGTATGTAGTATGAGGTATAGATCAAGGTTCCCTTTTGTGCATATTGAGGAAATAAAATTGTTTTTATATCATTTGTTAAACAAACTGAATTGCCTTTGCTCCTTTATTAGAGCAACTGACCATAGTTCTTCAAGTCTTTTTATAGACTTTACATATTTTTATAATCTAGAGGTATATTATTTTATTAAATGAATATTTTAATTCAGTTTCAGAAAAAGATGATACATGGATTTGAATTAGAAAACATGAAATTAAGAGGTTTTTTTACTGAAAATAGGCAAGAAAAATAAATAACCTATAATATATTAAATGATAATTTTCTGGATCTCCTTCTGTGTCAAAAGCTATATATTTTCTCCCCAAGGCAGCTGTTCCAAGGAATAACTCCCTCTAGCTGAGATAGACTAATTCTGTTCCACTCCCATCTCTCTTCTTTCAATAATTGTGTAGGTGTTAAAGGCCTGGGCTCTGGCCAATGAACATAATTGCCCTTTATGCCAGCAACCTACAGGGCGTGGCACTAACAGTCTCATCCTCAGCCCCCAGGGCAGAGGCCATAGAGCTGACATTGTTTCCACTGCCTCAGGAAGAAGGAGCCAAAAGCTGACCGTCAGCACAAATCAATGCCCAATATATAGAGAAAATAAGTGCTTCTAAGCCCAGAGTAGGCAAGCTATAGGCAAGAAAGGCTCTCTTTTCCACTACTATGGTCTACAAGTTACTCTACTGCTACTGAGCTCCAAGGGTATCTGAAAGCACAAAAAGATCTAAACTAATGAGAAGAACTTTGCCCAGGCTACAGATAAGAGTATCAAAGAGAGTGACAGGTGAATGTAATTATGTGTAGGAAGATGATTCTGGGAACTTCTGTTCTTCACATGGCTGCCAGCCTACAGAGGACAACAAAGTTAAGAACCAAGACAACCACTCCAAACTGGTATATCTGGGGAATCTTCAACCCTTTTCCTAGGACCCACATCAAGTGTCAAATCCCATTCTCAGTATAAGACATGAGAAGGAAGATGAGTGCCAACTTAGCTGTGAGTATCAGTGCTGGCCCCAGACACAGGGACTTCATGAGTTCCAAATAAGACTCAAAAGTTCCCAGGGAGCAACAGGGCCTACATGCCAAAAAAAAGAGACCTTTGCAATTAAAGCAATACCAGTGCCACAGTGACAGATGGACATCATTATGGGAAGATACCAACTGTATTAATGTGGGAGATAAAGAAAAGTTTGAACCTGTGTTCTTATTCCAGAACTGCTCCATCTCTTCTTTGGCCATGGTTCCCAAAGCAACCATCAGAAAAGCATTTCTGATACACAGCTGGGGACTAAAGTGGGTTTGGAGGCAATGACAGCCAACATACCCCAGCAAGAGTGCAGCCATCTTGAGTTCCAGCCTGGATGAAAGTTAATCTAGAGTTACATTATTACAACAAAACCACAGTATACTGACTACTAAAACCATATAGTAAGCCTTATAATCGGGTTGGGTGAGTACTTTAAATTCTTTTTCAAAAATTTTAATTAGTCTAAGTTCTTTTTGTTTCTATGTATATGCATAAAATCATTCTGCTAATATTCTACAGAAATGCTTTCTATGTATATTTATAAAATCATTCTGCCAATATTCTATAGAAATGCTTTCTGGGTGTTTTCTCCAAGGTTAAAAATTATATTGATAAATTTTTCATTAATACATAATTATTATACATATTTATGGGATACATGTGATATTTTGATACAGGCATATAATGTATAATGATCAAATAAGGGTATATAAGGTATCTATCACCTAAACATTTATCATTTCTTTTTGTTTTGGGAACATTTCAAATCCTCTCTTCCAGCTATTTTGAAATATACAATAAATTGTTGTTAACTATAGTTCCCCTACTGTGTTTTCATTGAAATTGCACTAAATATAAAGATAAGGGAAATTAGAATCTTAATTGAGTTTTCAATCTGTAAACGCTGTGTCTCTAGTTAATTAAGTCTTCTTTGAATTTTAGCTCCATAATATTTTAGTTTTCCACATATACATCCTGCAAATGTTCTATTTATTCCTATTTTATTTGTTAAGGTGATATATAAATTTTTAAAAATTTTAGTTCCAAATATCTATTGATAGTATATATAAATATTGTTATTTATATGCTGATCCTTATTTTTTATTATTTATCATTGGCAAACCCATTTATGAGTTTCAGGAGATTATTTTAAAATCTTTGGAATTTTCTACATAGACGATTAAGCCATTTTACAAACAGCAACAATTATTTCTCCCTTTTTAATTTCTACCTTTGAAAAAAATTTTTCAGTAGTTTGCTTTAATGCATTGGCTAAGCTTCACAGTAAGATATTGAATAAGTATGCTCAGAATATATATCCTTACCTTGTTTCCAATTTAAAATGGTAAGAATTCAGTTTTCACCACTCAATATGATGCTAGCCTTAGTTTTTTGTTTGTCTACTATGAATGAATGTAACATTTTCAAAATATTATTTTTTGCCTCAGTTGATATAATTATCTAATGCTTTATGTTATTAATATATTCAGTTATATTATTTATTTTTACATGTTAAAACAGCCAAGTATTGCTGGGATG
Organism: Plecturocebus donacophilus; assembly: GCA_004027715.1. Lineage (NCBI taxonomy): Eukaryota > Metazoa > Chordata > Mammalia > Primates > Pitheciidae > Plecturocebus > Plecturocebus donacophilus. Next base: position 60,581 of record PVKP010007709.1, on the reverse strand, counting down.
AACCATATTTATGATACACTTCTCTTTTCATGTATTGCTGAATTCAATTTGCTAATATTTTGTTGGAAATTTGCATCTGTGTTCATGAAGAATGTTAAGCCTGTAGTTTCCTTTATTGTACTATGTTTTTCTGACTATGGATTGGTGAAGCCATTACAGAAAACAGCATGGAGATTTCTAGAGAAAATAAAAATACAACCATTGCCTGACCCAGCAATCACTCTTCTGAAGATAGAACCAAAGAAAATGAAACCACCAGCAAGTAAAGATATCTGCACTACCCTGTTCATTGCAGCATTATTCATAATAGCCAAGATCTGGAGACAACCTAAGTTTTAAGATCAATCAATGGATGAATGGATAAACAATGGGATATTATTCAGACATAAAACTGGAGGAGATCCTGTTATTTGCCACAACATGAATGAACCTAGAGGACCTTATGCTAAGTGAAATAAGCCAACACAAAAAGAAAAATATTATATTATTACGCTTATATGAAATCTTTTTTTAAAAGTCAAATATACTGAGAGAGAAAATAAAACAGGGTTACTAGGGCCTGGGTTGGGTGGGGGGAAAAAAAATGGGGAAATGTTGGTCAAAGGATAGAAAGTAGCAAATATGTGAGATGAATGATTTTAGAGATTTAATACACAACATGAGGATTATAATTAAGTATGCTTTTTGTATTCAACATTTTTACTAAATGAGCAGATTGTAGCTACTTTTGCCACACACACAACAACAAAAAAAAATGGGTAAATATGTGAGAGGATGTATATGTTAATTAGCATTGCTATACTAAGCAGTTTTCTCTCAATATGTCTCTCATAATATATACTCTAAATATGCACAACAAAATTTATTTTTAAAAGTTGAGAAGTATTTTCTTTTTTATTTTTTGAAGAAATTTTATAGAATTGATATTATTTCTTCTTTGAACATTTTGAAGAATTGTACAAACATGCAAGTAGATTCCTTTTTGAAAGTTTAACTATGAATTCAATTTATTCAGGTTATGTATTTCATGCTGCCTTTTAGTAGTTTGTAATGTTTATCTACATGTAAAATTATTTATTAATATTTATTTACAAAATTAATATAAAATATATGGTCTTGTTTATCTTGCTTAACTTATTAGTTAATATTCCTTTTTGAGTGTTTGCTCTAAAGTTTACAATATAATTCTTTAATTTATATTACTGTCTACATATATTCTTTTACCACTTCATGTACAGTGTAAGAAATCTTTTATTTACCACTTTCTATACTTTGTGCTATTATTGTCATACATTATTCTATAAATAACATGATTCCTCAAATATATTATCACTATTTTTATTAGGCAGTTATTCTTTAAAGAATGTAAAATAAGAAAACTGTATTTTTAATTTATCTACAATTTTAGCTATTCTTTTGCTTTATTTATTGTGTTTTATCTATTTAGTACATTTATCAAAATTTGCATTTGATAATCATTTCTTATATGGCAGTTCTGTGTAAGATGCATTCTCTGGAATGTGTTCATCTGATATATCTTTTATTTCGTTTCATTATTGAAATATACATTTATTAGATATAAAATTATTAGTTATTTTTTTCATTTCATTTCATTATATATTTTTTTGAGACTGAATCTTGTCCCACCAGGTAGAGACAGGGTTTCACCATGTTGATTAAAGCATTTTAATCAACCATGTTGATTAATCACCATGTTGATTAAAGCATTTTAATGTCTCTCAATTGTCCTCTGATTCGTCTTGATTTTTAACAAAAGCCTACTCTAATTCTAAATTTTGTTCTTCTGTAGGTATATATATATATATATATATATATATATATATATATACACACACACACACACACACACACACACACAAACGTATGTATATTTTAAACTTCTGGAAGTCTTCAATACCTTCTCTTTATTGTTAGTATCAATAATTAACTGTGCCTGTCTGAGATGTGTGTGTGTTTATACCATTTTCTCAGCAAATTTATCTTCTTCCCTATGCCTTCTAAATTCTCTTGCCAAGACTTCAATAATATACATATGTTAGACCATTAGGTAACATCCCACAGGACACTATATTCTAAATTTTAAAAATTATTTTTTGTATTTTAGTTTCGATAATTTCTCTTGAACTAAAATTTTTATTTCCACTGCATCCATTCTGTTGATAAAACCATCCAATGAATATTTTATGTGATATCTGTTTTTGTAGAATTTCCATGTGACTTTTTAAAAATTTTCTATCTATCAATATTCTCTATCATGCTCTTGTTGTAATTTTTAAAACATTTTATATGGTACTTCTTTAGGTCTAGTTCTATTAACTATGTATTCTGACTTTTTTATTCCTGATTTTTTGGTAATTTTTGGTGGGATAATAGGCATTATAGGCCAAAGGACATAAGAAACTGCAATAAATAAAATTTATGCCTCTTCTTTGTTCAGGCTTTTGGTATGGAGGGTTCAATGGAGTCAATTATTGAGTAGACTTTAACTTTTGTTATTGCTGTAATTACAATAGCACACTACAAGTTTCAAATTTCTTCAATAGTGGAATGCTACTAAGTCATTCATAGTGTTCTATCCTCTTCTATTAGACTTAGATGTCTGCAACACTAGATGTTCTTTATGGACACTCTTGCCCTTCCCCCAGTTTTAGATTATTGTGGATTTTACTGGATGCAAGTGTAATTTGGAGGACAGGGTAGTTCTCAGCTCTGCTGGTCATTCTTTTGTCCTAGACAGGTTTTGTATGCCTGGGCCTCAGGGATAGCGGTTTCTTAGCATCTTATTCTTCCTTCTCATGGAATCCAGTTTCTCATATATATGGAAAATCATGAATTGGAAGGAAGTATGCATAACCTCTTAGATTGGTAGTCAGACTGCCTTTATCAATTTATTATCTTTAGCCCAAGTGGATTTTTCCAGTTGTTTCTCAGTGGCAGACAGCTTGTTTATTTTCTGTCATTCAAGGTAGTACATAATATCTGGGCTCCTTATTTGAGAGGGTATTTTACACTCCTCCAATAGCTTACAGACTTCTTTTATAAGATAATAGGGTCAGGAATGTGGTGAGATTTTGTGTCTATGCACTACTCTGTGTGCTTTATCTGGTTGACTGCTCTGCCCCAATATATCTTAAGAGCATCTGCTATTGACCTATATTAAAAGCTTTCAAGAGATGATAGATAATTCTTATGTGGCTTGGATGTGTGTCCCCTTCAAACCAAAGTTGTAATGTTGAACTCCAATGTTGTTGTGGTCCTAATAGGAAGTGTGTGCGTCATAGGGGTGGATCCCTCATGAATGGCTTGGTGTCCTCATCTTGGTAATAAGTGAGTTCTCTACTACTTCACAGTAGAGCTGGTTGTTTTGAAAGAGTGTGGCAACTCGCTGCTTTTTCTCCTTTTTTCCACTCTTGCCATAGGGATATGTTGGATCTCCCTTCTCCTTCTGCCATGATTGTAAGCTTCCTAAGGCCTTCACCAGAAGCAGATACTGGTGTCATGCCTCTACAGCCTACAGAACTGTGAGCCAATTAAGGCTGTTTTCTTTATAAAATACCCAGCCCCAGGTATTCCTTTATAGTAATGCAAAAACAGACTAACACATCTCCATATGGAGATAATATGTAAAAATGGCATTATCTTTCATCTTTTATAACTGTCCATGGAGATTCAGAGAGATAATAACATGGTATAGTTGTTTCAAATTGTTCCAGGCCCCTTAAATTGAATCGCTCCTAGGTCTTTCATCTCAGATCAGAGCCATTTTCCACCAGACGGCTCTCAACATTGATTAGTTTGGTGGAGACAGCATCCACATGGGTCACCTCCAGCTTATCCTTATGGGACTTCAGGGACAAAGAAAACTAGTGTAAACCTGAAGCTCATACTGTTTCTTGAAACATGAGTATTAAAATCTTTCATCTCTGACTCAGTAGTCTTGTGTACCCTACGAGTATCCATGAAATTGTAGCAGGTTAAAATCTTAGCTTATAAGTAGGATAAAATCTCAGACCCTTGATTGTTCTTGACAGCAAATACTTGCAATGTCTTGTCATCTTCTGTTTGTTTCTCCCAAAATGCTGTGAGTCTTAATAGTCAAATTTAATAAGTTATTCAAATTTTAGTTCTTTCTTGTTTAGTTATTTCTTCTTATGATTTACCCGAAGTAAAGCAGTTTGTGTAACTATTCCACTTTGGAGATAACTGTCATTCTTTGGAATTCGATGCATTTGATAAAATCAAGTAGCTTTAAATTTTACAGATTATCTAGGGGTTTTTTCATCATTATTAGGATGACAATGTCATTTTCTTATGGCCTTATACACTCCCTGCTTGTCTTTAAAAATTTGTGTGTTTCTTGTTATTCTGCAGTTTGTGCCTTAAGAGATTTTACTTGATGTCAATATATGCATTTTCCCCTTTGAAAATTTTCAACTACCTCATGGTAATTTTATATCAAAGTATAAAATTATACAATAGTTTCCCTTATAATGAACATTTAAATTTTATCTGATGCTTCCTAGTTACAAATAATATCTATTCTTTATAGGCCTTCTTGAATATTAGTGCAAGCATTATGCTAAGTAGTTATCAGAAGTATGATTTTCCTATCACTGTGTTTCCAAATGTTTTTCTTTGCTATTGATTTGTAATAGTTACTCATTTATTATAGATACTAATTTTTGTGTGTGTTCTGCAGACATCTTCTCGTGTCCTTATACATTAACCTAAATAATGATGCTTCAGTTATAGTGAAAACTTTAATATTTTCCTCTGTGATGTTTGTTTTTTTTTCTTAAGAATGCTTTCCTTAAAGTTATAAAGATATTCTTCTTTACTTACTTTAGATGCTTATTTTTTGTTGCTCACCATTTTTGTATTTTGACATTTATTATTATAAATAGTATTACTTATTCCAAATTGGGAGTAATTTTTATACCTAATAATTTTCAAAAGGCACACAAATCCTTTGTGGACTCTGTTCTATCGATATACTGATTTATTACTTAGTTTTGGTTACTATCTTACTATTTTATTTGTACTTACAATGTAGTTTGGTGCTTTGCAGAGTAAGGTCTATTATTTGGTTTGTTTTTTTTTCCATTTATGTTGCTTATTCTTATATGACTTTGCTGGATGAAGTTGATAATTAGTTTGACAAAATTTATAATAATTGTATTGGGATTTTAGATTGGATTAAATTTATGGATTAATTTGGAGAGTCTGGCTTCTTCATCTTGACTCTTCCTTCTTTTCTTTGATTTAGATTTTTATTTATTCATATTTTATTTACTGTACATTTTCAGTATTGTATTCTGAAATCTTAGATTTTTCTTAGATTTATTTCTAATCATTTAATAGACTATAGCTGTAATTGATATTGATTTTTATTTATGTATATTTCTCATTGAATATTACTGAAATAGAAAAAGTAATAAAGCTTGCTAATTCAAATCATGAGCTTCAGAGCCATAATGAATCCCGGTTTTCCCACTTACAATTTATGTGACCATAGCAAAATTAATTATAATTTTGTGTACTTAAATTTTCTCATTTGTAAAGTGGCTAAAATTACACAATTTACTTCAAAAAGTTGTCATAAAAATAAGGTAACAGACATAAAAATGTCTCTAATATTTGACAAATGTAAAGTACCCAATACATATTATCTGGCATTACAAGGACACTTAACTTTTTGGTGTATTCTCAGTTCATTAACATGTTTGTATTAGGAATATTATATTATCTAGATAGTGAATGTTATTTCTTCCTCTCCAACATTAATTTCACTTGTTTCTTTCTTTATCTGTATATTGGTTGGTTGAAACCTCAGTACAAAGTTAATATTGGGTTTAGAGCCAGCATCCTAGTCCATTCTTTAATAAAATGTTTCTAATACTTAACCATTATGTATAATTCTTACTATAACAAATGTTTAGACCTCCATCTCCACATAAGAAAGTTTGCCGTCTTCTAAGTTATTTATGAGATTTGTATTAAAGTATATATTTATTTTTAAAACATATTTGATATAATTCATTGAATGTTTTGCTATCTATTGAGAAGATTCTGTTATGCCTCTCTTCTTTCCTTTATTAGCAGAGTAGAATCATTGTATATAACATGTTTATATATATAATTTATATGTAATTAAATATAAAATGTTTACACCTGCATATGTGGATAAATTTAATAGTTCAGGTTGATACTTTCCATTTAACATACTTATGATTGTTGTATTCTCCCTTTCTGTCTGTCAGTCTGTTTATATACAAGATTATTCCAAAGCTCTCTTTTCTTCTCTGGCTTTGTTATGAGTGCTTATCTAGGCTCATTATCTAGTGCTTATCTAGTCTAGTGCTTATCTAGACTCTTTTAATGTGACTGTTCTTTTTTCTTTATCTCTATTTTTGGGAACTTGGTGTGAATTCTTTGAATAGTGTTTATCATTTATTCTCTCTAGTCATTCTCTGGAATTAATTTTAAAAGATGAGAGAAACATTAGAAGTTTATTCCACTTCAATTAACCCTTATTTCTTGCTGTTTTTAAAAGAACAATCTTGTATGTGAAGAACATGCAAGATTGTAGCATAGGTACACACATGGCAGTGTGATTTGCTGCCTTCCTCCCCCTCAAACTATAATTTCTTAAACTTAATTTTTTAAAAAAATATTTCTACTGCCTCTTATCAAATTGGAATAGTTTTCCAAATTCTTCAGGAGGAGATGAAAGTAGCATGATATCGTTTATCATCATTAATTTAACAAAAATATTTTTACATCTGAAAAGAAATGTGTGTTGATAAATACAACTTCGGGATAAAGAATAATTCAGAATATTCTAAGTTCACATATATTTTTCTCTATGGCTTCAAAGTTCCCAAATATGAAAAAGGAAGCTTCAATCTCAAATTCTTGAACAAGTTGAAAAACGATTCATAACTACATACTCTGCTATAAATATGAAAATAAAGTCTGCAGTACATAAATTGTTATATAAAATTTCACAATATTATTTATTTAAACTAGAGCAAAGAAAATGTATACTTGGCATCCATATATAAAATATACTTGATAATCTTTATAACTGCTAGGGGAAAAGTTCATGATAAAAGCACAGTCTGTAGTAATGAAAGAGATATTAGGTAAGATTTAAAAGTCATTTAGAGAGTTTTTTTTTACATGAAACACAATGAGAGTCTAAAAACATTAGTAGGTTACACTATAGCATGTGTAGACTTATTTTATATCTTTTAAGATAATTGTGTTATATTTCTTCAAGTTTCAATCCCTTAATGGCAGATTTATTCTTTGTATATGACTTGCCTCAGTTGAATCACCACAATTTACTCTCCATTCTTCGTTTGGTAGTGACCCAGGAAGACACATTTTTTTTTTTTCCCCAGGGAGTAAATACTTGTTCTTTTATTGCTTTACACTTTGTTCTTTCTACTGGTCATCACCAATTTTGTTTGTGTGGCTGTATGCTCACTGTATTGTCACCACTGGCCTTGTGCTCATATTGTTGTTATCCTTTCTATACTCAGGTAATCACTCTTGTAGAGGAAGGTGTACACTAAATACCGCCCTGCCCCCAAATCCTTCTTTTTCTTGCTTCCTTCCCTGGAAGTTCTATCCTTGTGCACTGCAATGCCATGGCTTCCCCGCTAGCTGGCTTCCAGTTGGATGTAACTAATGCAAAGCACCAGCAGGAAACTGAGATATGAGACAGACTGTAAAGCTTTTGTTTTTCCTCTCTGCCTTCGTTGTCTTTCAGCAGTGTGTTTGTTGCAGTACTTGTAACCCTTCAGAACCACATCTTACCAGCTGATCACTCCTACATTGCTCCAACAGTCGCTGGGCTCCTGCAGCTCTGTTTTCTCTCTTTGCTTCTTCAATCCTAACAGTCACAAAGGCTTACTACTAATTTCTAGCCTTTATTTGCCTACTTTATGCTTTTGTTCCCTTTATGCTGTCCTCACCCCATAGGTCTTCTTTTCTTTAAAATCCCTTTGTTTAAAATATCTGTCAGCTTTCTTTCTTGCTGGACCCTGTTGTAAGAAATAATTTAGATTTAGACTGACTTTCTTTAGTTGATTTCTGCTGCTTTTTAACTCTCTCAGCTGCACATATGATCTTTATGAAATTAGAATTCATTTTCTAAAATAAGCATTTCTTTAATTTGATGCTATGAAATAGTAATAAAAATACAAGCCTACATATACATAGAAACTTTATAGAATTTGAAGTCTAGAGGAGTACATCGTTTATATAATAATAATATAGCCTCTTTTTAAAATATTTCCATGTAGTCCATCTTCCAAATATTTAATTTTGACCTTCATTAATGAGCATTTTTAGATTTAGTCCTACACAACTTAAGGCTTTTCTTAAATTGATTTCCTTCACTATTCTTCACTCTCCAAAAGTTTAAATTTAACTTTTATTTTTTCACCTGAAATCTTCCTCCTCATATAAGAAGAAAACACTAGTAGTTAATAATAAATTTATTAATAATAAATCTATAGGCTAATTTATCCCAGAAGGATTGACTTCTCCTGGTAGATTGTTGGATTTTCACAGCTAGGGAGCCACTTTCTTCAAAGTAATGAACAATTATGACATTGTCACCAAACTATAGCACACTATCTCCACAAATCTCAATATAAAATATTTTGCCTGTTGGAAATATATCAAGGAAATTATTGAAATTCAAGGAGTCTTCCATTACTTAGTCTATAATATTTGTTGAGTGCATTTATATAAATGTAGTTGAAAATATAATGACAGAGATTATTGTCTGAAAGCACAAGGAGATAATAATATCACTGATGTTAAAAATAGAGTTCATCACTAAGGTAGAATACTGCTTTTATTACAAATTACAATTCTCATACTGAAGTTTAATTGAATAATTTTCTCTAAAATCAAAAAGACTTCACATCAAGAGACTATACTATTTTGTAAAATCTAGGAGAAATCTTTTTTTTTTTTTTGAGTAATTTAACAGTTTGTCAACATTGTAGTAGCTGAGTCTCACTTGGAGATAAACTATGAAATAAAGTGTAAATTTTCACAATTCTTTCATCATTCTCCATTTTTACCATGGTACACATTCAGTGGAATATATATCCCTGACCCATTGCAAAACGCGATGTTAGAAAAATCCTGAATGTGTTGGCAGTGTGGTCCTTATCTACTTGTGTTTATTCTGTTCACCATGAGAAAAGCCTGCCCTATGTTGCTACTTCTCCCTGAGAAAAACAGGGAACTGTTGTGGAAACACACCTGCTGTTCACAATCCACACTAACTCTTGAACTTGTGTATTAAAAAATGATTGCTAGTTTTTATAAGCCACTGTAATTTTGGGAACATTTCTTATATAGCATAGTCACATCAACAGTTGCATTATACAAACTCTTTAGTAGAGAAATAATCAGAGGAATTCTTATAAATGAGACTTGCTGAAAGACAGTGGGACAGATTACCATATTATTTTACAAATGCAAATACAATATGTGTAACAACATTTTGGTCAACAATGAACCACATATAAGGAGGTGGTCCCATGAGATTATAATACCGTAATTTTATTGTTTCTATTCCATGTTTAGATATACAAATGCAACCCACTGTGTTACAACTGCCTAAAGTATTCAGTACAGTAATAAGGTGTACAGGTTTGTAGCTTGGGAGCAAGACACCTTATAGCCTGGATGTGTAGTAAGCTATACTATGTTTGTTTTTGTAAACACACTGTGAAATTTACAAAATGGCAAATCACCTAAAGATGCATTTCCCAGAAAGTATCCCCAATATTAAGAGCATAACTGGATTTATGTATTGGTTTACAAAAGAAACTACTAAATTCTACAATCTTCTCTGACCACTTGAGGAAAAGAAAATAAAAGAAAAAGCACAGATAATATTGTTATGCTTCTAGTCTTAGATAAAATGTGTGTTTGGTGTGCTAAGGAAACAATTATCTGCTGCTTATATTACAATTTTTAAGAAGTTTCAAACAGTGTGGTTTGTGTCCAGGATTAGTTTAGCAAAAGAGCCTTTTCAGAATGTGTTTTGTTTTGCTTGGTGTTTTTCTGTAAAGCCCTTCAACTGCCTAGAGTGAAGATTTGAGACTGTGCTAGAATTCGAGTGATAGCCACTATGCTACACTAAGAGAGTCCCTAAAGATATTAGGTTTTACCACTTTCTTTCTTCTGAATAATTCACATAAAATGCTGCTAGGTACAGACAAGCAAGGCTGGTATCTTCAAAGGAAGGTGATGGCAGGATCTTGTCATGGGGCACTGAAACCAAGTGGGGTGAGGAGGAAGTCTGTGCAGGGTGGGAAATGGCAGCAGCTTGTCAAGGGTGCCAGAGCCTGAGCATGTTAAAATTATCTCTAGTGTTTTAAATAATTATTCAAGGTTATTCTCTACATCTGAATAGATTTTTAAAAACACTTTGTAAAGGGGCTGCCAAAATGTGCGTGTGTTTGTGTGTATGTTTAAATGGACTAGTGCAGCTACGTCAGATTATATAATTTTTGTATGTCAAACAGCTAGTTGTCATTACTGTTTTTTAAAAAATAAATCTTCAACTAAAATATGTTTCATAATTAATTTGTCTAATCATTCTATGACTGTTTCTATTACCAAAAATTTGCATGGAAAAGCAGCTCCATAATGAAAAAGAATTTGCTATATTTCATTATTAAAATGAATATACAAAAATGTTTGATAGGCTATTTAAGACATTTATATTGGGAAGTGTATTGTAGAGCAGAAAAACTGAGGATTGATTTAAAAGCAAAACAAAATAAAGCATTTATTTTGCATTCAAACTACATTAAGGAAAATTCTTTGCAAAATTTAATTGCAATTTTCAAGTACTTCCAGTAATTTTTTGGAGATAACTATAATCTAGGAAAGTCATTAGCATGTCCAACAACTATTGCTCTGTTATATCTCAACCCAGTGACTGTGACCATAGCTTCCTACGATGTTTGCTAGGAAGGAGTAGCATGGTCAGAAGCAATGCTTTACCTTTTAGTAAATCCCCAGTATTTCACTATCAGGGAGCTTTACCAATACCAGGGAATTTAATCATTCTCAGCTCCCTCTCTTTTACTATTTTATACAAACGGGTTTTTGTTCAACTCCATAAACAGGACCAGACAGTCCCCAAATATACTGTGGAGCAGTTGACTGCCAATATTCTACTTGCCCCCAACCACATTCCCAATGTCTTCCAAAAAGGAGAAACAAACTATAGGAGAAGGGTGACCAACGTTTGATAGAAAAACCATAGATTGAGGATATTTTATTGGCAAGATTGCTCATTGGATTCATACTTACAAAACAAGTTGAGCTGAAAGAAAAGGTGTCTCCTATACTTTAACCTAACTACCCATTATCTTTTATTGCCTCCAGAGTTTTTTACAGAGTATTGCTTAAATTCAAATTTGGTTCTTCAATTTGTAATTTGTACCTGACATGCCAAGTTAGGTCTTGACGTTTTATTCAATTGAAGAAAATGTTTAACTTAGAAAGATAAGTTTATTTCCTCAGTATGTCAATTTATTAGTTAGAAATAGTTTTATTCAAATATTTGGTATTTCCCCTTTCACATATTAGTAAATATTTATAAGCAGATTTCTATCTTTTTATTTCTCTTTGTGCCCACTGTTGTTGTAATTCCGCTTCTAAAACTGAGAAAGAATAATTACTATTAATATACTCAGTGTTCTTTATAATCAATACAATATAAAATCATTAAATCTTTGCAGCACTGTATGTGGTAGGAATCATTAATAATGTCATAATGTAGATGGGAAACTGAGATTCTTATAAGTCATTAGTTTGTTCAAGAGTGCTTGTAATTGGCAAGGCCAAAATTTGAACAAAGGGTGTCTAATTCTGGAGCTTGAGCTTGGCAGGATCTCATCGAGAATTTGCTAACAATTTCCTTTGGCTTTCTCACTTTTATCAGAAGTTCAAATTTAACTGCTCTATGATGACTATCTCATTGTAACCTGCTGGCAAATATCTCTAATTTTTTTTTATTATAATCACTACTGACTAAAACCAATGTTTTAAAAAATTTTGTTCCTTACTACTTGTAGCAGAGGTATTTACACATAGCTAAGGCTATAGTTATAGCTATATACATGTAGATTTAAGTAAAGGGCTTTTATGATTGTGAGGGCTGGGAAGTCTAGAATCTGTAGGGAAGACCAACAGGCTGGAAACTTAGGCTGGAGTTAATGCTTTTGTCTTGAAGTCAAATTTTTACTTCACTAGAAAAGTTCAGTTTTCACTCTTAAGAACTAACTGTTTAGGTGTGGCCCATTCACATTGCTGAAGGTGATTGTTTTTAAAGTTACTTGCTTTAGATATTAACCACATCTACAAAATACTTTTATAGAAATACCTAGATTATTATTTGATTAAATATCTAGGTACTATAGCTTACCCAAGTTGACATATAGAATTAAGTATTGTACTACCTATAACAAGAAGCTGGCATTTCTTTTCATAAGAAATTGTAATAATCAAATTAATGTAGCAATTTACCAAATGTAAATATGGAAAAAACCCCTCCAATGGTATTGCTTCAAAGATTTGTAAATTTCTTAACCAAACATGAAAATACTGAGTTACATGTACAATCCTGATCATGAGTTTTAACTATTTAAGTATGGCATATGGAGTCATAAATATTTTGAAGACATTTTCATCTCAAGAAATTTAACTTACCATTGATATTCATTTTAGATCACACACATGCTATATGTATTCATGTCACCTGTTTCTGTCATTTGTTACACTATACCATCAGATAAATTATTTTTGAAAAGTTTCTGACAGTATATGATATTGAAGTTCTTGCAAACAAATGCTGTAATTTTTGTAATCAACTTTTTCTTGACTGTATCATTATGAAATATATAAGTTGGCTTTCATTTCATATGCTTCTACATCAGTGTAGTTATTTTATTAATCAAATCATACATGGTTCATTCATGTATTAAAGATCACTGAACATATTGTAGATACTGAGAATACAGTGGCTGGGAAAGAGAAATGAAATTGTTCTTACACAAGAGTTTAGTTGTTTTGAAAGTGATTGCATTATTGTTTCCATAATATTGCCTTTTTGACACCATATCTGATCTCTCAAGAAATTGCACTGACACACTCTTCAAATTCTTTACTAGAGGTTCAAAACATCTCTCTATCTCCACTGTACTTTCCTGGCACACACTGACATCATCTCTGGCCAGCGTTACTGGTTTCTGCTGCCACCTCCTATCTGGTTCCTCTGGCTCCTGCTGTCCTAGGTAACCTGTTGGTCTCCTTGCTCTGAAGCAAATTATGTGTACTTATGAGAAATAATGGGATGTTTTAATATGTATACATTGTGGAAAGTGTCAGTGAAGCTAATGACACTTTCTTGGCTTACAGATAAAGCTGCCTTCTTGCTCTGTGCTCACATAGCCTATTCTCTGTACATGTACATCCCTGATGTCTCTTCTTCTTTTAAGGTTGTCAATCATATTGAATAGTATCACTCTTCTCACATCATTTAACCTTAATTCCCTATTTAAAGGCCCTATTGCCAAATACAATCACACTGGTATTAGGGCTTCAAAGTATAAATTTGGGTGAACATAATTCAGTCAATAAAAACATTTTAATGGATTCTTTTATCATTATATCATAATTTTGTATAACTCTGATAATTTTCTTTGCTTTGAAATTTGTTTTTTCTGATATTAGTATAGTCAGTCAATTGTATTTTTAATGTTAACATAGTTTATCTTTTTCCATTCTTTATGTTTCATCCTGCATATGACATTGTGTTTGAAGTAAATTTCTTGAAGACATCATATAAAGCATGGATTTTTAATACACTCTGTCAATCTCTTTTTTTTAATCAGTGTATTTTTATAATTTACATTTAAGTAATTTTGTTGGGGGACTGCATAAATCTGATTTCATTTATTTCTATTTTCTCTATTTCTCATTCTTTACTTTTAGTTTTCTTCCCTTCATTTGGATTACAGGAATATTTCCTAGAATTCTTTCTTTTTAACTGTGTTTTGGAATGTATCACTTTGTATGGTTATCTTAATGGTCGTCCTATGCAATACAATATACATATATAATTTATCACAACCAACAGTTACTGACATTTTACCACTTTTTTCTTTCCTTTCCTTTCTTTCTTTTTTCTTTCTTTTCTTTCTTTCTTTTTTTTTTTTTTTTTTTTTTTTTTTTTTTTTTTTTTTTTTTTTTTTTTTTTTTTTTTTTTTTTTTGACAAGGCTCTGTCTATGTCCAGGCTGGGCTTGAACTCCCGAGCTGCTCAGGTAATTCTCTCACCTTAATCTCATGAGTAGTTGAGTTTACAGGTGCGCAATACAATATCTAGTGATATTTTACCACTTTAAGTAAATACTGAATCTGTAATTCTACTAATATCTCTGTCCCTCCCTATTCTAAAAATTTGTCTCAATTATTTGTCTGCATACACTGACCACCACATAATTTTTGCTTCTGCCATCTAATATGATTTTTAAAAGTCATGAGTAGAAAAAATATATTTTCCATAATACACCTATTTTTAAATGAAATTCCAGATTTTCTGTCATCATTTTCATTCTAATTGGACAGATTCTTCAACCCTTAAGGGTAAATTGCTAGTATAAAATTTTCTTAATGTTTCTTTGCCTGAGAATATCTTAATTTCCCCATCAACCCTGAAGGACAGTTTTACCAGATATTGAATTTGTGGTTGACAGTTCTTCTTTCTTATAGCACTTAAAAAAATTGTGCCCCTTTCTTTAGACCTTCATGGTCAAACAGGAATTTCACTCTTATTTGAACAAGTTTTTTTGCTATAGATAATGCATCATTATCTCTGGTTGCCTTTAAGATATTTTTCTTTGTCTTTCATTTTAAGAAGTTCACTTATCATGTATCATGGAGAGGACTGCTTTGAATCTATCTTGTATGGGATTCACTCCAGCTTCTTGAATCTGTAAATTCATGTAATTTTGCCAAATCTAGGGAGTTTTCAGCAATTGTTTTTTGAATGTTTTTATACCCATATCCTTTCGCCTTTTCTTCTGGGTCTCCAATAAGAGAAATGTTTAATATTTTGTTCTATTCCACATTGTTTTTATACCCATATCCTTTCGCCTTTTCTTCTGGGTCTCCAATAAGAGAAATGTTTAATATTTTGTTCTATTCCACATGTCCCTGAAACTGTGTTCAGTTTTTTTAAAATCTGGAGTCTGTGCTTTACATTAAGTAAATTCTATTGATCTGTTGATCTCCTCAAGTTTACTGCCTCTATCTTCTTGTCATCTCCACTCTACTACTAAGCCCACTAAAGAAATAGAAGTTATAAGATGGAATCAAATGAAAATTATGGAACCAAGAAATGCAATAATCAAAACAAAAACTCACTTGATGGGTTTTTATTTTGGTTATTGCATTTCTTGATTCTACAATTTTCATTTGATTCTATCTTACAATTTGCATTTCTTTTGTTACATTTTCATATTTTTATTGATTTCAAGAGCTCTGTAATTAATTATTGAAGTATTTCTTGCGATAACTACTTTGAAATCTTTGATATACCATTCTAATATATTATTTATGTCCATGTCCATAACAGTTTGTTGGTTTCTTTTTTTTTCATTCAAGTACTGATATTTTCTGGTTCTTGGTATGATGAGTGATTTTTTTACTGCATACTGGATATTTTAGATTGTATATTAGGAGACTCAACTCTATTTAAATCTTCAATTATAACAGGCAGTTGTCCCACTTATGTTTGGTTTACAGGTACTGGTCTTGTTTTGTGAAGCGTAATTCTAGCAACAATTTAGTTTTCTGAGCCCTCACATTGCTATTCTGAACTGCTTTGTTTTGATTCAGCTTAATCTCTCTCTATTCCCTCCTGGTACTGATGGCAGAGACGGAAGTTGCTTCCCTAAGCACCCAGATCGTTTATGTAGGAGATGCTGAACCTGCAAGATGGAGAATATTTCACTGAGAGTCTTTGGATTTCCCATTATGTCTCTTGTGGTGGCACCAAAGGGAGGGAGGTGCCTATGTCAACTATCTTTAACACACTGGATAGAGGACAAATTAATATCTGACTTAGACCTACTTCTTCCACTGCAGTGGAGGGCTAGAGTATTGCTTTTTATTGTTGTGCAGAAGATGAAAAAATATGAGGCCTCTTGGCACTTCCAGTGCAATTGGAGAACCCTATCTGCTGCTAACAAATGTGGGACATGGTTTGGGTGGGAATGACAGGCATATCGGATTGCTTCTGCTGGAGGACTCAGGGGAGAATGTGAGCTGGCCCACTCAGATTCTGCTGCTACTAGTATCATTGTCATGGAGGAGTCAGCCCCATTGTCACAGGTGTGAGGCTAGGGATATAGAGCAGATGTGGCCAATACAGCTACCAGACATTGAATTTCCCATTAGATCCCTATTGGCTTACCCCTTTTTCTCTTTTATTGGCCAGAGAGACCAGGATGTTACTGTTTTTCTTTGAGTGTACTTTTGTTTTGTTTTGTTTTTCATAATAGGCATTTTCAGGTAAGAGCTTCATCTCTTTAATTGCAGGTATATTAATTAATGTAGATATTATACTATCTAAATATTTTTGCATTGAGTCATGTAATTAATATTATGTCTTTTACATATATCTATAAAAATAACATACATCAGAACTATGTTCTGATACAGCAAAGGATAGAAAACTGTTTTGAAATATGTTTTTCAGTTATTTTCAAATGTTTATTATTTAGGTTCAGAATATATTGGATATTTATTACTGGGTTGCCTTAGATTGCTTGTTTGTTGACATTCTCTATAATTAGTGGTATTTACTACAGAAAAGATTGCAGTTTTTCCAGTGCATTTTTATTTTCATTTTATGCTCCCTGCTGTGGAAAATAATTTATCTTGAGGATATAATATGTCAAATTCTAGGTTTTATATAAGATAAAATACATGTCTCTATTAATTTTGATTTAATGCTTTCTTAATTAAATTTTATAATTTATCTTATTTCAATATTCTGACAAAAATCTTCATATATTATGATATTTTTGGCAAATTTATTTTTATTTTAGTTATACTAAAAACTAAAAGTTTTACATTATGTAAGAAATCTTGGGTAAAATTTTGTATACATCTATACAAAATTGCATACACACACAAATATATATATATACATGTACTGAGATTTAGTTACCTAAACAGTGAGGACTGACATAAACAATATTTTTATACATTCAGATATTATGTTTTACACTTAAAACAGTCTTTATTTAGGAGATTGCTCCCATTATTACAAAATTAGCAAATTGATAAACTGGTTAGTATAATATTTATCATAATAGTTCATGTACATGCTAGATTGTTGTAAAAAACAGGCCCAAAATACAACAGATTTTCTAAAAGAGGTGACTTCTCTGTCATGGAACAATCCACTATACTGTCATTCTAAGGCCTATCACATTATTCTTTGCTTCATTGTTTATCCTATACTAGTTTTACATCTGTGTTCAGCTGGTAGGTAGAGGAAAAGACAGGCAGAAATTCCAGGACAATAACATTTTATAAAGTTGATCAGATGGAAGTTTTATACTTCTTTTTCTATTCTTTTGGTGATAACTTAATCATATGGCCACATCTAGCCACATGACAGATAGAAGATGTTATAGCTCACTGGACATTCATATACAAAAAAAAATGAGTGAACAGATGTGAGAGACAACCTGAAATTTTCTATAACTTCCCAATATTTTACTCTAGATTTCTTGTCAATTAGCTGAAACTTGACTTTTCTGTATTATAAACATAAGGAGAAATGAGGACGCTTTAGATGTAACTATCTTACTTTTAACCTGAACAAATGTTAAACTCTAGTTTGCCATACTTGATCTTATCTCTAAGGTCTAGGTTTATGGACTGTTTAAAAAAAAACACTTTTGTGAGTGGTAAATAAATACAGATATAATTTAACATGTATTCTGTCTCTTAAACGTTGGAGAATCAACAAAGCATAAATATTTGTATTAAGGGTGTGGAGGCTATTTTTCAGTTTTGGTGAGCTTTTCTAAATTTTTGTTTTTGTTTAAATGAAAGTCTGGGTAATTCTAATTTACAACTGCATGACAAATCTTCCATCAGAAAACCAGTAAAACATAATGAGAGACCCTGAACCTTGGGAGAGCCCCCAGAACTCCATGAACATGTGCAGAAGCATTTGGCTATTTTAACTGCCACCAACCAAATGCTAACTTCACTACAATTGGAAACCAATGTGAAAATTCACATACAAATATGAAAGCCAAATATTCTGCTGAAACAAATGTTTTCGACTGAAACAAATGCTTGGGTTGTTTGCATGTGCCCAAACCAAATATTTTCTTGTAACAATAAATCTGTTTCCAAGTTATCCTACTCTGCATCATTTATTAACTAAGCAAGACTTTATATTAAACAAAACTTAATACTATCCTGCACTCTATTCTGCTTTATTCTGAAGAAAGCATGAAGTGGTATACTTTGTTTGGAGGGGTCCATACCTGAGGAATAGAGCCTTAACATACACTAATGCCTTCTATGGAAATGCTTAGAATAAACTCTAATTTGTCTGCTTAGCTCTTAATATTTATTCAGTTTTTACCACAATCATAAGTTCTTCTGGAAAACATTCCCTGTTTAAGTTAAATACCACAAACACTCTATATTTATTATTGTAAGTCTTATTTAATACGTATCTCTTCCATTGTGGTGTAACCAAAATAAGAGAAATAACTGTGTGTGACATGTAAAAGGCAAGCAACAGCTATTGGATAAATAAATGGCAATAATACTATGTGACTCCCAGGGTTGATTTGAGAATTCAGTGGGTTATTGCATGTAAAATGCTTAGTGTCTGGTACATGGAAAGCAATTGTTTTTTTTCTTCCAATGTAAACTCAATGGAGTCAAGAGTTTTTTTCCAATCAATATATTCATGAAACTTAGAAGAATTTCTAAGATATAAAACATTATCAAATACATAAAGAATGAATGAATGAATAAATAAAATTGAATGGAACCCAAAATGCAAGCTTCTTTATATTAAAAAACCTCAACTTTATTTGTGAGCCTGAAGGAATGAGTAAATGAATACACACACACACACACACACACACACACACACACTGTTCAATTGTTTGACTGGTATAATGACTACAGAGAGAGTATGAAAACAAAGTTGAGTAAAGCTTGAGACTGGGCAAAAAAATATTTCAGATTGGAAGCACTGTATTTCTAAACCTTTTAGAGTCATCTGGTAAGAGTCAGTCTTGAATCTATTCTATTATTTCCATACAGTTTAATTAAAATTGACTTATTTTGTATAATATCTGGACTATAGATATCAAAATCATGGGTAAAGATTAAAATAATGTGACCAGAATCAATTATGAAAATCCCCAAGGCTAAAAGTGATTACTAGAACATACCAATTATTACTTGATATGACTCATTAGTAGACATAAAAATGCTTGAAAACAACTTTTGGTATGAAGGAGAACATGATACTTTTAAACACAGTGAATTATAACAGTTAAAATCATCAGTATAAAAGACATTAAAAGATGAAAGGAAAGGAAAAGAAAAATGCAAAGAAAGGAAAGCAGGAGAGAGACAGGCAGAAAAACAGAGACAGAAAGAGAATAATATTCTTGAAAACACTGCACAAAAGTGGTTTCTCTAACACATTATGAAAATGCACAGGGCACTGACACTAAGACCCAATGATAACACTCATTCTGAGATCTGGCAAAAATTTGTCATGGCCTATTACTGATGAAATGGTAATGATGATCTATCTCTGTATGTAAAGTTCAGTGCTGCCTTTCTGTACCACAATAATGGATATTGGGATCTTTTTCAGATAGCTTCTTTCAGAACTGAACGAGGTGGGATATATACACTTCTCTTATCACTACTGAAGGAAAGCAAAGGCTCATGCTGAAAGCCACCATCTGTATGATGCCAAACACCACAAAGTTGGCTATGCCTCTCTGCACAAATATGTTGATGCATTTGTACGGCTTAAGTCATCCAGTTAGTTTCAAAAATGTTTATGAAAAATTTGTTTGACTTTTAAAAATGTGAATTAAGACTTCAGTCTTAATTCAGAGTCAATTTTAGTAGTTAGCTCTCAATTCCATTTTAAAAATATCAAGGGATATACATTTTTATAAAATTGTTCTTATCTAAAGATCTTCAAGTATTTTTATTTCTTTATATCTTGTTTTCCATAATAAATATGCCTACATGCTTTATGTAATTATTAATTTCAAATATTACTTCTTGCTGAGTTTAAGAATATTGGAAAAGTAAATGTTTATGTAATATGTTTCTATAGAGAGCTTTTTAACATATTTATATAAGCAACATATAAATTTTATCAGTATTCTGATTAGTATTAAAATTGGTGTGACTTTGCCACTATCATCGATGCAGGAGCACACTACTTAAAATATCATTTAATCTCTTTAAAATGTCACTTAGAAATTGATTCATTCACAACAGAATGCATAAAAGCTGATACACATATATGTTTGATACAGTACAAAAGTAAAATATATAAAGTTATGGAAATAAAGGTAAATGCTGGAAAATAATATGAAATAAAAGATACTGTTTCATATTACACAAAATACTTACTATAAATTATTATTTGGTGACTTAAAGTTGGTTACAACATAGGGTCTATGAGGCCATAAAGCAAGAAGAAATAAGGAAAAGATTTAGACTCAGTTATACAGTTATCCAAAGTTGTTTCCAGGTCTACAACATTAATTCATGAGAAATTTATTCATTAGTTAATTTTTCTTATCTGCTCTTTTTTTAAACTAAGTGCTAAGAAAAATTTATTTCATTGGTCCTGATGAGAGTACACTGAATGATGTAATAAATACTGCCTTCAAGAACATCCCAAATATTAATATCATAAGTATTACAGGGCAGCTTCCTCTTATCAGGAAAGTTCAATGTGACAGTTTCCATTCACATGTCAGAAAAGAAGACTAGAATGTGTTCAAATTGTTGCCCAAGTACAAATGATCCAATCTGACAAGTGTTTTGACAGCCTGAGTAAAACGTTCTCAGTAAAAAACAAATAATGTATGACTATTTGATAAGGCTTTTTTCTGGACAATATAAGACATTTATTAAATATTGAAATATGAAAAAGAATATTTACATTCATATATATTGTAGCCATTGAACATGTAGGTGAATATTAATAAGAATATTCATCACCAACCATCTTCCATAAATAAAATATTTCTATTACATTGAAACCCTTTGCATAACTTTCTTCCACTTCATCCTGTTTTCCTTAGAGGCAACTCCTTTCATGAATTTCTTGCTGTATTCTTGATTTTATTTATTATTATATTATTTTTACCTTTAATAAAACATTTCAAGTATTTTTAACTTTAATAAATTAAAGCAATCATATGTTTCTCCGCCACATGCTTTTTGTGCCTTTGATTTTGTTCCTGAGATTCAATCATGTTATTGTTTTTACTTGTCATTTGTTCATTTTTACTTAAGTATAGAATTCCTTTATATGTCATAATTTATTTACATATGTTACCATTGAAGTACAATTGATTTGTTTCTTTTTGGGGGGCTAAGACAAATAACACTGCCAAGGTCTCCAAATGCACCCCTTTCCCTAGGGTGAATACTAAAAAACAGAATTTCTGGGACATCGGTTTGCTAAAAATTTGCTAATTTTACTAATTTAAACTCTTCCACAGTATGATGATGTTCCAGTTTCTCCATAACTTCATCTTTACTTCCTATTGTCATTTTCTTTTCTGCAAAATTGCTTGATAAAAAGTTGTATCTTAATGGTCTTATATTTACTTGCTTATTAACAATTTTAGAATATCAACGTGTTGTTGGATCATATTTCATACACTTATTCAGGACTTCTGCCCCCTTCTCTTTTGAATAATAATAATTTTAATGCAATCAACTCAGTAACATTTCATTTAGAAACCAGTTTAACTCTATATTTTTGTTTTTTACATATAGATAATTATGTCATCTGTGAATAACTGATGACGGCAGTGGCCCATCTGGAGAAGCCACTGCAGAATGCCAGCTGCAGCAGGGGAGGCATGGCCAGGGCTGTGTGCTCCGTGGAGCCAGCGGGAGTCAGAAACAGGTGGGAGCCTTGACCCCTACCAAGTTGGCAGAGTGGAAGCCCAAGGCTCCTGGGTGCAGCTGCAGCTGCCCAGTTGTGGCTTCAGACTCAGGCATCCCTGTTGTCTCGGGGGCCTGGGAAGTCCTGGCCCCTGCAGGCTCAGAAGGGCCTGCTCACACCCCCTGGCCTTTCCCCACTCTGAGTGCCCACTCCAGTGCAGAGGAAAGTTGTGGTGGAGCCCAGGTGCTGCTGTGTGTGACCCGGCCTAGTGTGTGCCTGCTGACATGCCAGCCCCCTGCCGCCTTGACCCTCTCCGGACTTTGAGCTCTGACGAGTGTGAGGGAAGGGATGGAGGGCAGAGGGTGGCTCCGCACGGGACAGCAGGCACCCCTTGGCATGAACAGCCTGAGCACCATAGCATGTTGATGACAGGAGGCAGGCAGGTTTCTAGGTAGAAAGGGACAGGTGCCCCAAAAAACCCCTACCTTCAAGCCAGGAACAGTCTGAAGCCTGGGGTTAAACTGCCAGTTCTGAAGGAGTGCACTGACTGGAGTGAGAAGTTACAGTGTTTCTTCCGGCTGCCCGTGACCACCTACGGCCAATCATCACATACTTCCGCCTTTCTGCGTCCATAAAAACCCACGGACGCAGCCAAACTCAGACACGCACGTCCGGACTACCCGGATGCGGGAAGGAGTTACTCACCCTACGTCTCCTGAGAGCTGTACTGTAGCTCAGTGAAGCTCCTCTCTGCCTTGCTTACCCTCCATTTTTCTGCATACCTCAGTCTCCCTGGATGCGGGAAAAGAACTCCGGAGCCATCGAATGGTAGGACGGAAAGAGATGTAACACAAACAGGGCTGAAGCCCCTGTACCCGTCCCCATTTGCCACCTTAGTGGTGACGAGGAGAGAAGAGCTACGGCCCTTCTAGGAGCCCAGACCTTGAAGTTTCCTGAGTCAGGGCTGTGACATGCTGTAGCACCCGCTTTGGGGCTCTGCAGTTCCTCGCATCTCTGAGCTTTCAGGCGCCATCACTTTCCCCTCGTCTGGTGCCGGTGCCTGACCCGGAAGCCCCTTGTTGTACTTCTAGTGCAGCCACAGCCTCACTCAGAGCCAGCGACTGTGCTCCGCCTGGAGCTGCCGGCCTCACCACAGCCCACCGGACCACAGCCTGTGCGGAGTGCCTCACTGTGCACAGCGGCAAGGCAGGGGCCCACGCTCCCTCACTTGCTCATAAAACCCTTGTCGCTCTGGGTCTGGCTTGTCTTTGACGGGCGTGGGATTCGGGCTGGTCGCGCGAACTGAGCGCAGCCTACTGGGCCAAATGGTTAGAAGGAGCCCAGGGGGTGTAAGCAAAACTCAAGCAGAGGCAACGCCGCCGGCCCCAGAGGTTTCTGGCTAGCGAAGTGACCCCCTAAGAATCCTGTAGAATAATCATGTCTTCAAACCTTTGGTATATAAATCAGCCGACGAAACCTGAAAACTTGTCAGTCTCACTCAGAGCTTTTGAGCTTGCTACAACGACAAACCATTGTTATTTTATAAATGATAATATAAAATAGTGAAGGCCTCGCATGGTAGGTTACTCCTGTAATTCCACCACTTTGGAAGACCAAGGTGGGCGAATCACTTGAGGCCAGGAGTTTGAGACCAGCCGGGCCAAAGTGGCGAAACCCTGTCTCTGCTAAAGACACCAAATAATTAGCCAGGAGTGGTGATGTGCGCCTGTAATCCCAGCTTCTCCAGAGGCTAAGGCATGAAAATCTTTTGAACCCGTGAGGCAGAGGCTGCAGTGAGCCAAGATCATGTCACTGCACTCCAGCCTGGGTGACTGGGTGACAGAATGAGATTCAGTTTAAAATATATATATATATATATATATAGAGAGAGAGAGAGAGAGAGAGAGAGAGAGAGAGAGAGAGAGAGAGAGAGACAGACAGACACACTTATTCTAATAGTCTAGGTCCAAAACCAGATTTTAATAAATCACTAAACTAACATTCTGGAAAATCAAAATGTGTCACCAATAGTAAGACCTCTAAAGCTAAATGTAGATTAACTACATTTACCATGATTTATTTTAGAATTTAATGATTCATTTGGAATACTTGTATGTTCACTACCTTCTGTCATATTTTATTATTTTCTTTGGCTCCTTCAAAAACTTCTAATTTTAATGCAAGTCTAAAGTAGAGAAAAAAATAACATGCTTTCACAATGCTTTATATTTTTCAGAGTATATTAGCATCCGTTACATCAACTCATTTTCATAGGATTCTGTGAGCTGAGATGTAATTAAATTACTTCTCAGGCGAATAATTCAGTAGATTTATTAAAAATTAGAAAAAAAAATAGAGGCCAGCACCGTGGCTCATGCCTGTAATCCCAGAACTTTGGGAGGCTGAGGTGAGCAGATCACCTGAAGTCAGGAGTTTCAGACCAGCCTGGCCAACATGGCTGAAACCCCATCTCTCCAGGAGGCAGAGGTTGCAGTGAACCAAGATGGTGCCATTGCATTCCAGTCTGGGCAACAAGAGTGAAACTCCATCTCAAATAAATAAATAAATAAATAAAAAAGAAAGAAAAAGTTGATGTTGGAAGCCTATGTTATATTTATTCCATGATTTATTCCATGTCAACACTTGCAATATCACAGTGATTAAATTATAACAGTCATCTAAAAATTTTAAATTTACTAAGAAAACACTAACAGCAGTAGAAACATTGTTTGTTACTCATTATTTACCATCTCACATTCTTTATGAATTTTTTCAAAAATATTAGTTGTTAAATATTGTAAAATAAATTGGATTTATTAAATAATTCGTTAAATAAAACAAATTTCTCCCCTAAATATATATAAGGGCCATATAAATGTGTGTGTTGTACACATTGATAAGCTAGAAACATGTATTTGAAGAGATAAACTCAAATAAGGTACCAGGTTTTGATTCATTCTATCCTATCTAATCTTTGGGAAAAACAGTGATATTTATATGTTACAGGCCAGAGTTAGAAAACATACAACTAAATGAATCATAGGTAAATTAATCTCCTTACTTTAGCTTACTAAAAACTATTTATTTTTATGCTCTTACTAAACCAACTTCTATGAGTCACTTTTTGCCTTTTACATGATTATCCATCCAGTGCATGTAATATTTTCCCTTGCAATAGCCCTGGTGTGTGCTGTTGAAAATCAATAACCTCGAATGCTGTGTATGGTGGCAATTCTACCAACTCTGTCAGACAAGGAGAGAGAGGACAATTAAGATATTGCATTTAGGCATGTGTATTAACTCACCATCTAACATAGAAAAGGCAATGCGTGTAACTCTCACAATGGTGGAGTATAGGGAGTTTTTAAATAGGGAGTTTAATCTCCTTTAGAGCAAAGCCATACTCTCGGTTGCCCTAGGTTTTTGGCAAGATTCCCAGAAGCTGCAGTCATTCATGAGCCACACACTCTGTTCTTTGGAAAATTGCATTGGGATCCTCACACAGTGCAACCAATGCTCTCGTTTTGGATGCCTAATCTGTAAAAAATCCCCTCACACATGTGTATACACGTGCGTGGTACTTAAATCAGCCACCACCGAAGAATGGAGCACTACAGGGATTTGAACCTGTAGTTGCAGGAAGTCCAAGTGTTTCAAACCTTATGTGTCGAATATAAAACCATTCCCTCTGGCTGATTATTCTGGAATTAAAATGTAGTTCATGTTAAGCAAGCTTGGAAAATCCCCAAATCAAATAAGCTTGTTTAGAAAGGGTTGTTCTCCTCTCTTTAGAAATGCTGAAGCCACAGCTTTATTCCACCTTGGTTACCTTTGACTTTGGTAATGTACTCTATGTTCTCATTCACACTAAACTGTGAAATTTGAATAAGATTTCTCTACAAATCAGATATGCTGAGTGTAACTATAAAATGTAATACAGTACACATTATATGTTTACTTATTTAAATTCTGGAGCTATAAAAAATTAGCAGTGTATTTTATTTTGAAGGCAAAGGGAAATCTCTTTCACTACTTACTGTTTAACAGAAAAGGGCTTGAGATTGTATCTTGACTGGGTAACCAAAATGGCTAATTAGATCGATATGTATAAATGTTTCCTATGCAATATTTTATAGGTATGTATATTTGATTTTTAAACTAACTGAAGTTGTCAATTTCAATAAATACACTTGCCTTATATTTAATTTACTTTATTTTGAAATATAGAATTTTGTTAAAGTTCTTGTTTAAAAATGCATAGATTGAAAATCTAGGAGGTCAGCTTTTGGATATATGCACTTTCTGAAGTTTATACACATCTAAAATATGTATGTTATATTTATATTTAAACATATAACTTACACTTAAATCACACACACACACACACACACACACACACACATCATTAAACAGAAAAGGGAAAACAGCATACGACATCTGTTACCACTGCCAATAGCAAAAGCAGAAGACTATGTCTATTCTACTTCTTTATAACATAAAATTTTGATCTAATTTAATTGGAAATAAACAGGTTCTTGTTAAGCTTTGGCAAAGAACATTTATAGCAATTAAGCTATTTTGGTTATTGAATTTGTTTAATCCTTAGCATTAACTGGCAATCAAGAGAGGATCCTCCAGAGCTTCAGTTTTGCAGACAGTGAAGTTAGATACCTTAAAACATGCTTTCTTTGCGTGTATACTAGTTGTTTTGTTCACCTCAATACACTTTTTTGTTGTTGTTAGAGAGACATTTTCTTTGATATTATCATGTTATAGTTCCTCAGAGCATTTTCTACCCCAGGGCTGAATGTGCTTTTGCAAAACTGATTTCATTAATTCTTTTAATATTTCTGTGATTTTTAAAAAAAGAAACAAGTGACAGAGAGAGTGCAGATGGTGTTCTCTTTATTTTTATAGAGAAACTGAGACACTAAGAAGTTATGTAGTTTCCCAGGCAATAATACATTTAAGTCAAGAAAACAAAATATAAGTAAAACATAAGCAAAAAATTAGTAAGCCCTCATAGCTAGTTTTTATTTTTTATTTTAACATTTTTTTTTTGCACAGAAACATATCACCTGGTTTTATTTGCATTTTTCATACTTAAATTGAAGATGGCTTGCTCTTTCCAGGATTAGCACATTGTTTACAAACTGGACACTTCCAAAACAACAGAAACCAGACCCAAATCCCATGTGGCCTGACTGAATAGTCCCCAGGAATTTCAATTTGGTATCTTCTGCAGATTTTATGATTGGCTGTGAGGCAATGAATTAGAGCACATGTAGAGAGATAGTGGAGAGTTTCTTTTAAGACAGCTCAATTTTTATATAAAAAAGAGGTGAAACACTTCATAGAATTTAAAATATATATTCTCTATATAGTTATACATACAAATATATATTAGCTTCGTTGATATTTACAACTAAGAAAGGATAATAAAAATTAGTTAACTGGAAAATATAGGATACAGAGTATGTGGAAAAAACATACTTCCATAAAAAGATGAAAATTTGAACATAATTTAGAATCCTACATATAATAATATAAGAAAGAGTTACCAAGAAAAATCTGTTTGCATTTTAGTGAAAAATAAGGCTAAAAAGAGGCAGTCACCATTTAACAATCTTTTACTTTCTACTTTTTCTACTGAAGTATATAAATTATAATTAAAATATTGTCTGTAGCCAATATGTCATCAGGATCATAAAAACAAGAAAATTAGGTCTATTTTTGAATTGACATTTTCTTTTTAACGTCTCATTGTTATAATTTTTACTGAAATAAATGTAACAAACTTTTGAGGCTCTCAAGCCATATAAAATGAGATAAAATGAGATGCTATTAATGAAATGCATTTGGTCATCTAAACTAATATGAATTTTTACATCTTGTGTATGAACGAAAATGTTTACTTTAAAAATATATTGAAATATCATAGTGTTGTTTTTGCTATTAAAAATGTTATGTAATTCAGCTTTCTTAAGGGGGATACCAAAGACAATTAAACCTGTTTAGAAATTTCTTCTGAAATTGCATATCTTATTTATATTACAAAGAACATTTTATCTTGTTCATCACATAGCAGACATATTATTGCCAATTAATAGGATAATAGACATACTTAGTAGCTACTGTATTATTTAAAATTTCACAATTTCCATAAAAACAACTTTTATAATTTTTCTTTGGCATTTTTACTGAGATTAAAATGTATAATATTGAATTTGAGAAAAAACACTAACATTGGATAAAATTCAACTTTTGTATTAATCAAGTCATTTTGCAGATTTGGTGTAAACCTGACAAAACGGTAACTGTGAGATGAGACTGAAAGAGAAAAAGTGTCGTTAAGGGATCAAATGGAAGAAACGTGCTGTAAGAGATTATATTTATGAATAATTTCTTAAAGACAGCATTATTAGAAACTAAATTTGTAATGAATTCTGTATGAAACAAATAGAAATAAAGTAAAACATGTTATTATAAAAGTAAATCCTCATTGATAATTGGTTGCTAAAGAGCCTATTGGCATTATAGAGAAAATAAGCCTGAAAGAACAGCTCCAAGTGTCATATCTGTTCAGATGTTTTGCAAAGTTTTGACATTGAAGAATTCACATTTAAAAAATAGAAGTGAACCTGAGCACACAGAAAAAAATATCATAGAGATTTCAATTTGCTACACAGTATGACCATGCATTTGAAAGACTGTATTTTTTTATTTTTGACATATGTAAGAGAAATGGATATCTAAATTTTTTTATGTCAACTAGCATTGCACAAAGAAGATAATCAGTTTCATGTTCATCTCACATGTGTGGCAGGCCTCACTGAAGACAACTGGAGCTAGAATCAGAGAGCTTTCCAGTGATTCTTGAAACAAAGCAAAGTAAGAAAGCTCAAAGCTTTTGCAGAAATTGTGACATTTGCCTCAAGTTAATGACCCCTCTCCCTATGTAGCTATAAATGATAACAACAATAACAAAAAGAGCATAGCTGTTACAGAGACATGCTTTTTCTTGAGAAAAATATTGCAATTTTAAACAAACTTTTTTTCAAAGTTCATCCACCCCCCTACCTCCAGCCTTCACACACACACCCACACACACACGCACCCACACACACAAATGTAAGCTTCATAGATAATCACTCAAACTGAAAAAGCCATCCATGAATTTTGGTTATCTTTGTATCATATCCTAAGATAGTTTTTACCTTTCTTCCTGTGTGATTTAGATGGAGGTTAACAACAAAAACAGCAAAAATTTTTAAAAATTATCTGCTTGAAGAGTGCTAATTAGAACTAATTATAATTACATTGTCCTGCCGTGGTTCACTATGTCCTGGTTAAAAATAATAATTTTGCTTTGTGTACATATCTGCCTTTATGCACATGCCTGATTGGAGAAGCTTAATATTTAACACATGTGCATAAAGTAATCCATTAACTAACAGTCTAAGGCAGCAATAAGCTATACAATTCCTTGTGTTAATTTCTAATTAATATGATTAAATAAATACCATCAGACTTCAAAAGGACCACTTAACTTATGGAACTAGCGGTTATTTAACTGGTATGTGAAATTGGTTTTCATGTCAATAAAGATTTAAAAGTTTCTAATATTGTGTATTTATCATGAAATCATAGAAATGACTATGCTAACAAAAAAGAAGAAAGTTCCCTAAAATTAATTTAGTTCTTGAGGAAAGCAATTCAATCTTAATGTAACCTACACTAGTTAACAAAAGATATTTCCTGAGCCTTGGTTAGAAATGTAATACAGTAACCTAGAATTACCTTACATCTAAGTTTAGCAACTACCATTTTCAAACTGTCTGTACGATTTAAAAAGTTGTCTACTCCCATCTAGCGGTCATTTTGTTAAATGTCATTTCAAAACAGCAGCCTGAATGGTCTGCGTTAAGGCAAATGAAACTGCTGTTTTATTGTCAGAATTAAATAATTAATGCTGTTAACAACATCTGCATAGATTAAGTAATTCAGCCTCATGGGTTTTGTTGATAGCAGGAATTTTAAAAGCAGCATAAAATGGTTTTAGTCTGATTTATGGAGCGTAGCTCATGCTGCCAGAGCCGCATGGAGCTCATTGACTGAAAAACTCCCAGGATCACTCAAGAGGATTGCCATAGTTCTATAGTCAACAATCTCTTATGAATATTTTATTAAAATGTCTATGTATAAAGAGAAGGAAAGTTCAAGAAATGAGGTCCTCTGTGTACAACTGAACTCCAGAATAGAAAAATAGATGATTGATCTCTTCAAATCCTTGTTAAAGAAAAATTAAGACTATCAGTTTTAAAAATAAGATATGCTTTAAAATATGTATCATGTAATCTTTATTTTTTGTACCAAAATGCAGACTAGAAGAGCATTTGTCTTGTTAGTGATACCTGATTTTCAAAAACAAACGAAAAACCTGAAAAGAAAACAAATTCCATTTTATATGTCAGCAAAAGGAAGTGATTTGGTTTTGTTTTGATTTTAAATCTTGTCCTAACCTAGCAGCATGTGGCTTGGTGTGGGTATAATGTTGTACATTTATATATGTTGGATTAATTAGAACCTTGTACAATGGTGAAATCCAGCTCCATGTCAAGAAATATAATTAAATCCTCATAGTATCTATGCAATTGGCTCTAACTACTCACTATTTTCCAGAGAGTAGAAACGTGAGCTAATTATCCAACAGAGCAGATCTACTTATTTTACTCACTAAAATATATCGAGCATCTCTACACAAATACCATACTGGTGTTTGGCAAAAATCTAGGGTTTATGTTGCTACTTGAAGGGAATCATGCATCATAACCCCAAACAAAGGAATGGTCGAGTAATAACACAGTGTCAGGATTCTAAGGGAAGCAGAAAACCACAGTGGTTGGGAAAGCTTCCTGGGGGTGGTAGGATTTGATCTAAAGATTAAAGAATGAGTGTGATTTGTGTTAGAAGCAAGAGGATAATGGCTTCATCAGAAACAAAGATGTTAAGAGCAAATTAGACATGTTTGAGGGAAAGCTAGCAGATTATTATCTCAAGATTGGAGAACATGCCAGGGAACAGAGAGAGAGTGAGAAAAGTAGTTTGGACCAAGACTGGTAAGTGTCCTGAATGCCTTGACACACAAGAAAGCTGAGTAAGCTGAGGTTGGATAAATAAATTTCCCTTGGAGGTATAAAACTTAAATGTGGGAAAATATAATGTTCAAATTCCTGCAAGGTGACTAGAAAGAAAAAAATTATTAGGAGCTTGTTTACTTAGGTAAAAACTATGGGAGTTGTGCAATAGTTAGCTGATTAGGATAAATTGAAAACTTATACTATGGAACTTACTTATCGATTGATGCATACAAGCATCAAATACTTTTAGCATCTCGTATGTGCTAGGGACAGTATTAGTAGTTATATAGTGTTTAGATGTAAATGCTATTTAAAATATGAAACATAATATGTATTAGTGACAACATAAAGTATATATATTTTTCATCACTGGAAAACACAATGTAGAATCAATCCTCAAGTATTCTAAAAGTTAATGTAGATAATGGGTTGATGGGTGCAGCAAACCACCATGGCATGTGTATACCTATGTAACAAATCTGTACCTTCTGCACATGTATCCCAGAACTTAAAGTGTAATTTGAAAAAAAAGAACTTGGATTAAAAATTGAAAAAAAAAGTTGTATAATTAACTAAAAAGCCTAATTAAGATGTTTTATGTATATTTACATATAATTTATTAAATTTTTTTTATTCCAGTTCATTACCTATTAATAGAACTGCCATCAAAACTAGAACAACTGTGAGGAACTGAAATAATATAAAAAACAATGAGTGTACCTCATTTTAAATTAAACTAAATTGTCTTAAAACTTTGGTAACTAATATCAACCAGTGACTTTTAGCAAGACAGGGAATAATAATAAATCTTTTTTTTAACAAATAGTGCATATCTATTTGCTACTCTTACTGCTTCAGACTGCCCTTCCATCAACATATATATATATATATATATATATATATATGTGTATATATATATATATATATAAACATATATATATATATGTGTATATATATATATATCAACATATATATATATATACATATATATGAAAGAATAAGTGTGATTTGTGTGAGATATATATACATATATACATGCATATATATATATCTTATTTGCAAATAGATAAATGATAGGTGAAGATAAAAATGTCACTAAACATATAAGTAAATATATAAAATATGAGTGTAATATAATTTTAACTTATATTCTTTAGAAACCAAAACTGAGTATTTCAATACCCAGTGTCTAAAATATAATAGTATGGAATTTTATCCTCTGAGTAAATTTAAAAATGGATTTATATTTGTAGTGAAAAATATTTCTTTGTAATGATTTAGGCAAATATAAATTTAAAAAATTAACTTCCTTATTATATTTAATGATATTACTTCAATTGTTATATTTCACAAGTCTAATTTTACATTCTAAAATAATTCACATTCTAGAAAAATAGTAGAATTTTTTAAAACTTAGCAATGAAAACAAATGTCTTTCACAAACACATTTTGTAAAATAAAATATTAAATGAGTTTCACCAGGGTAATATTTAAAATTTTTTTGACTGAGGGATGTTAGGAAGCTCCTATGGGGCATGTTTCCTTTTGCTGATGGGCTGAAAAATAGGATGATTCAATGACTTTGATGTGCTTTTATCAAGGTACATCAAGACTAAAATCAACTCCATCAAACAAAAATATTGTTTTTATTTTGTTTTCTTAGGATAAAAGAAAGCAGAGGGCTTTGGATTAAGAAAAAACAACGCAAACCAAAAAAAAATGAAGTTTGCCTGCAATAGACAGGTGAGTCAGAGGAGTGCCGTCCTGCATAGTGAATCATTCCAAGAGGTATTTTCTTTAGCTATTTTAAGACTCATGTTTCCACCCTCCCAGAACCCTCTTTTTCTTTTAATATTGTAGTAAAGAACAAAGGCGATCAACAGGAAAAGCAATATAGTAATTAAGTAGTAATTGGTAGAAGAGGCTTTGGGGTTAAAATTAATAAAACCAGCATGATGTACATTAAGACTGTATAAATATTTAAGGAACTACACCTGCTTGGAGATGTAAACCTATTAGCAAAACTACTTAATCTGGAGATTCAAATGTTTCAGGTAGATAAAATAAACAGAAACTGCTTGTTGGAAATATGACCAGTTTTCATCCTGGGAGTGCTCTTTTTTCTTAATTTTAATCGTGAAAATAAAACACTTTTGATGTTTTGTGTAGAAGGTTTTATATTGCATCTAACGCAACGCAGGAAATGGAATCACAAATGAAATCATTGCAGATGTTTTTCTTTTCTTGTCAGATCATGTATTATAGATAGAATTCTGGCCTTTCACATTGAAATTAGAAGGAAACTGTAACAAAAGAAACTAAAAACATCCTTTAGATTTTTCTTTGCTGGTAATATTGATACATAAAATTTATCTACAGGAAGTAAAGTATTTAAAGGTAAAATAGTTATTCATATCTAGCAATTCAAATGATATACTTAATGTAATTGAAAGTAATTAATAAACAAAGGCGTTATAACTGCTGTTTAATCCACTTTCTTTCCTTGTAAAATCTACTATATGTATTTGATATAAATTGCAGTATTTAATATTTAATATCTAGATGAAAAATTTTAAAAACAGAACTATTAACTGAATATTGGTAAATATATGCATGCTTATATTTACTTAGAAAAAATGTCTAACTATTTACTAGTATTTTATAATATTTATCTGAACTCTTTTTTAACACACAGCCTTAAACTTGACAATGTTTAGAGTTAACATTATATTTTGGATCATATTCACATAACATCAAAATACTCACATGAATAGGGACACGTTTGTAATTGGGCAAAACTAAATGTTCAATATAAACACATTCTGTTTATTCAACAAATTCATCATTATCTCACAAAATTAGTAAGCATGAGTTACATTGTGAATCAGGAGATATCTATTTTACATCAGAATTCTTTAGCAGAGATCTGCATTTTTAGTATGTTTATGTTGAATTCCCATGAAAATATTAATTTTTCTGGTAGAATGCATCTGTATAGAATACACACCCATATCAAGGCCAGTACATTGAAGTCCTTATTTGCAATTTTAAATTTGTATTTGTAGAAATACCAAATAAATGTTTGAACAGGGAAAAGAATGATAGAATAGCCAATAATTGTCAGTGAATAAATCAAATTGTCAGTGAATAAATTTTTTTTCAATTGATAGAGCACTCAGGAGAAATGGTTGTAAAATGGGGTTGTAGTCAGAAGAGTTTCTCTCTGATTGATACTAGGCACTATGTGGGTCAGGAAACAAGCTAAGACAATGATCCATCAAGAATACCTTGCCCTAAATATGTCAAATATTTAAGTTTTGTTTTTCTGGTTCATGTTGTCTATATCTTCTCCCTGGCCTATTTTTCTTACTTAAAAGTACAACAAAACAAACAGTCATTCCATAGCATTAATTTTTAGCTCTTGGCAATACCTAATCTTGGACTATTTTCTCAATATTATCTTTTATGGAATAATACATTCAAAATTCTTACTGTTAATACAAATAGGGAATTTTGATGTTATTTTTTAAATAAAGCATTTTATTTTAAAGGTTAAATGTATATAGTTATTAAAGCATTTTAACTTTTCTACATTCTGCTTCAAAGTGTTATATCATGTATATCATGACAAATAAACACGTAGATGGAAGACTATATTACTTTTGTCTACATGCTGGCTGAAAGATGCATCAAGTTAAGAGTAATCATTTGCATTTTCCTTTTACACTTTTGCTTGTAAATGTGGCAATATATCTTTGCTGACTATAAAGGCATTTACTGACCTACCCACCACTTTGCCTAGCACACACAAAAAATTCAGTATTCATTAGTCATACAAACATGAGCTTATATTAAATGCGTAATAGATGTTATAAAGATAATCTATGTTAATTCACTCTCAGTTTAGGAAAGCAAAATTTTACCTATCAATATCTAGTAAATACTAGGGAAACAATTCTATGTTTTACACAAAAGACACATTCATTAACTCTTGATCATTGCTAGCATCACAAAAGAAAATGTGTTCCATCAAGTAGTGTGTAGTAGATGATGGATTTTTCTTTATAGTGATATATAAAACTCTTCTGTATGTTGCAGTTCTCTCCCATGTAACTCATTGAAAATGGTGGCAATTAAAGGCTCTTGCACATCTGATAAAAGTAGGAAATAACCTCCATAACTTACCTACTAACACTTACCTGTTCTCTCTGTTGATTTAAACCCACTGAATTTTCTCGTGCCAAATGCTTAAAAATTCTGAAACATACAAACGGCAGAATCATAAGGTTTGATAGATAGGGCTAACTCACTTGGACCAGCCTTTTATCTCTGATGCAGAGAAGGTGAGATGATTATGTAGCTAATTTATTCCAAAATTGTATTTATGTGAAGTACATAATTTATTTCTTGTTGTTTAATATTTGAAAGAATCATTGCCCTACTGCTGGGAAAGAAACATATTAAAATGTAATTCAGTTACCATAGGGAAACAATTGGAAGTTGAGTATATTGTCTACCATTATCAGATTTTGTATTGCAGCAAAATTATCCCTTCTGTAATGATAAAAAAAAAATACACAGAGATTTACTGAGCATTCAGTATGTGACAATCCCCAAAATAAAAAAGTTATTTTTCTAAACCAGTATGTTCTGAATTCAGAAAGGTAATAAAAATATACAATTCCATAGATCTATTGTTTTAGTTGTTTTGTTGTAATACCTCAAATTAAGAGTCACCAAAAAAGGCACTTCCATTCTGTGGTTTGCTTAAATTAACATATCATGAGTAAATTTTAAATATGTGTGCCAGTAACAGCACTAATTAGCATCTCTCGTTAAGAATTTCTTGCTTTGTTGTTACTGGAATCTCAACAACTTCATGGATATTTTATATTAAAAATGTTACAATTGTCTATCCCTTAAAGTTTTTACAGAGACCATATAAGCCCTGAGAAATTCCAAGAAAAATAAACATATGTATAAAATATCCTTCACAGTCGCTTCCAGGAGTAGAGAGTAGAAGAATTGCTAAAGGAGAGTGAGAATTTCCAAGATAAGGACCCCACCTGTGAACAACTGAGCCAAGATAGCAGCTAAAAAAAAGATTCTGCAGATTTTTCTTCAATATAAAACGCATTTAAGACAGAAAACTGCAATAACCAAAAATAGGACAACCATCAAACAAAAATGGGAGGTGAAACCTGAGATTAGAAAGAATATTAATGATTAATGTAATTTTTATAGTTTATATCTTTTGTAGTACAAAGTTAATAGATATTCTCCAAATTTTGTAAATTAGTATAAAGTGGCTTAAGCATAATTGATTACACTTATTATAATTAAATTACACTAAAATAATTAAATGTCAAAATAAAAAAAAATCAAAATAATTCCAAACTTAGGCAAATGTGTCAGGTAAAGAAGTAAAATAAAATTAAATTATTTCATTACTTAATATTTTATAACATAAGCCTACTAATACTACGTAAAGTTGATAAAAATTTATTTTAAAAATATTATATAAAGTTAAGCTAAACAATAAAACATCTAAAATTAGATCTCCATTTGATTCAAGCATCAGACTATGATGCTTGTATGCGCTACAAGATCTGGTATTAGGTAAGAGTGGCCTTTGTTTCTCTTTACAAGAACAAAGTAATAAAACATAAGGCTTTAGATATTTTTGAAACATTTGAGAAAATTATCTACCAGACAGAATATGAACAGAGACGACTGAAGTGGTAAAGGATTATAGAAATCAGGTCAAGGTGGGAATGACTGAGAAAATTCAAGGAAATCATTTTGTCAAGACATTACCTCTTTCATTATACATGAGAAAAGTAAAATCTGAAGCCATTTTTAGAAGTAAAGTTTCTTAATATTATCTTGCTCAGTTGAAACAGAAGAACGGCAAATGTACAGGTAGATGTATATGCATAAGTATATATGCGTTTGTCATGGGGTGAGGATGTGCATCCTCTCCCAGCCATATGTGGTGTATGGTAATGATGAGGAGTCAGGAGTTGTTCTGCAGCATCCTTGAGGGCATTGGGGAAAGGAAAATAATAAGCCCCTGAGAGTCTAGATCCCTTTAGCAGTATTTGAATTTAATATAATAGAAAACGAAGTTAAAGTCAGAGATTGAAACAGGTAACACTATGCAAAGATGGAACGAAATTCACAAATCTGTTTCTCTTGATGAATTTGATAAGATAAATAATCATTTGTCTACAAATTATTAAGAATAGAATGTATAATAATAATTATAACAGCTACTGTTTCAGCCGCTGTCATACTATGTTATAATGGGTCGTATGAATGAATGAAATTGGCAATATGATTTAACAGTTGTGCCTTCCATGTCGTGCTATTTTGAAATAGTGGTCAGGAAACATTTCTATCATATTTTTTACTGACATACCAGTAGTAATATCAGATTATGCAACCAAGTAGATGATAAATGAAACCTGACATTGCCTCTTAATAAGCATGGGCAGGTTTCAGAGTTACATGTTTCAGTTTCCTCATCTGTAAATGAGACAATTCTGACATTATTTCCTCATGTGCATCAGTTGAGATAATATACTGAAACTGTTTGCTACCGTCACAAGAATATAGTAAGCAAGTCATAAATGGCAGTGGACAAAAGAATAATAACAAAGTAAGAAAAACAAGATTGGAATGCCAGTGTAAGAATGCACATATATAACACAATTAAGACTCTGAACCATTTTATTTTTGTGTAATAGTTTTTGAACCATTTTATTTTTGTGTAATCAGAACAAACTACTAGTACAAGGCCTGTCTCCCCTCTGAAAGGGACATAATGGTAGTACCTAATTCTTAGGGTGGTGAGGATTGACTTACTAAGCACATAGAAAGTGCTTAGAGCAGGACCTGGAATAAATAAGTGTTTCATAATTGTTACTTATTGCTACTTTTGTAATAGTTTCACCCCCTCCATAAAATGCATTCAATTTAGAGACACAAACTTCTAGCCCCTATAAAACAAAAAGAAAAGCACAGAAAGAAAAAAAAAACAAATGTTAATAGATATGATTTAGAAAGTATTATTCCTGTTTAACATTTGCTTTTCTTTCAAATTTTATGTTTAGATCTGCTTTTTCTGACCTGTGCCAAATTATTTAAATAATAATATAAGTAACACATATTGAATTCTTATATGTAGGCATTTTGCTGAGTACATTACTTGATTTGTAATATTTAATGCTCACAGCATTAAATAGAAGTAGGTAGAGTAATTCTGTCACTGTTGCAGAAGAGGAAATTGAAACTCAGAGTTAAGTAATTTGTCCCATGTCATAGGGCTAGTAAGTTAAAAGAGCTGAAATAAAAAGATAGATACAATTAAACACTCCTCAGTTTAAGTGTGTATTCCCCTATTCAAATAATCCCTAAAAATCTTCAGTTTCTTTCTGTTCAAAAACCAACTACATAATTTGTTGTTAGCCAGTAGACAGCCTTAAGCTATCTAAAAAGTGGTTTATATTTCTACTGAAGAGGTTATATAGTTTTTACTATTTCTACTAAACTAAACTAATTCAGAAATATACATAACAAATTTATAGAAAGTTACAAAAACTGCTAGAATTCTATAAACATTGAAGATATATTCCATAACATTGCAGTTATATACTTCAGTTAAATTCTGAATAAGTAGCTTAGTATAATATTAAAGTATTACCGCATTTTTATTGTATAATCATTCTGAAGGGAGGTTCTATATTTCTAGTTTTAAGCTAGGAGGCAGCTTACCTGGGCCATTCAAAAAAAAAAAAAAAAGCCATTGTATATGAATAGGTAGCAGAGTGGCCTGCTTTCCCAAATCCCAGAGACAGTGACAGAGAAAACAGAAACCATTCTTAAAGCTAAGGAGACAAAGTGCTTGATATTCTGACTGTTTTCTTCTGTTTTATTTTTCCACTTCCACCTTTGAACAAGTCTCAGCACCATGTCAATCTAATTATTTCTCCATATCCATAGATTTGAAAGACTGTAGGAAGTATTTCCAATATTTTTCCCTCTGAATTCCTCACAATTTATACTTTTATATGCTATAACAAAAAGCTGCACGTATCACTTCAAGGAAAATGCTATTTCTTATCAGAATACTAGGTAATAATGATGATAAAAGCTAATATTTACTGAGAACTCACTGGGTGTTAAATACATCCTTAAAAGTCATCATCTCATTTTTTTAACTGAGGCTTACTGTTGTATGATTTTTATTCAATAACACTCATATGTTTTTAGATGTACAGTGTAGTGTGAGTGTGTGTGTGTGTGTGTGTGTGTGTTTCAAATTACTACAACTAAGATGTAGAATACATCCATTACACCTGTAAGTTCTCTTGTTCCCCTTTGTGGTCAATTTCTCCTGCCTCCCACAACCCCTTTGCAAACTCAAATCTAATACCTACCTTTATTGGTTAGAAGTTAGTAAGTGGCTAGGAAATGGTGGAACCCATACTCAATTCCATAGCTGTCTGACTCTGAAACTCTTACTCCTAGATATTCTATGCTTCTGTCTCTTCAGAATGTAATTTTTCTTATTAATTCATGAATGATCTTAAAGAAGCTGTTTAAATTTGCTTATTTAATTTTTAAATTAATATAATAAAAGGTAATAAGTTACAATGTGAGGTGAATTAAAACATAATACTAAATAATTGATAAAACTAAGTTACTAATTGCTAAAACTACAGTAAGTAGGGAAAAAATGTAAAGTTGAACTTTGCAGCATGGCAGGATCATTCTCAATGTATCAATGCCTGTTTTCCTTAGTATTTTCCCTTTACCCCAATTCAAATGGGTATTAAAAGCAGGCCCTTTGAAATTCCATGCCTCAGTATGTTTTGCAGGAGAAATCACAGAGACAGTCAAAATCCTTTAAAAACTGGAGACTCAGAAGAGATGATATCCTGTGTATTAGCAGGAGAAAGGGAAATACTTTGGGGGGCAAGGTAAAAAGGCAGGCTTTCTAAAATGAGCTAAAAGACAGAAGTTGAGAAGTTTTAGAATAGCTGATACCTTTGTATCGCTTAGTGGCAGCAACCCACAGAGCTTACAAAGTTTGATGTTTCATCAAGAAAGAAAAAATATTTGTCACTATGGTTTCTCTAATACCTATGAATCAAAAGTGGTGCAGAAGTATCTATGCTGCCAAATTATAAATGCCCATATAAACTGAGAACTTCATTTCTTGTTGGTAACCTGTGGGCTGACAAAAGACCTACAACTACTGACATTTATACATGCATTGACACATTTAATCCTCACAACCCTATGGTATTAGTATTTATTTCATTTCAAAACTGAGAGAACAAAGGCAAAGAAAAGCCAAGTTTTTTTTTGTTTTGTTTTGTTTTTTTTGCTCCAGTTCATATAGTATCTAAAGAACAAAAACACAATTTGAACCCAAACAGATTCTATCCTGAAAGCTTATGTTTTAGTGCCTAAATCAACCAAAATTTCAGGGAGTTTTGTTTAGGCTGAAAGGAGAGAATTAATATAAACAAGATTGACAATTTGGAAAATATCCTCAAATATAGGATTGAATTTTCATTTGTTTATTAAAATAATTAGAAAAATGTGATATTTTTTATGCTACTGAGTATGTAGACATAAAGATATTCCCAATACAATAGCAGTATAAAATTTGATACCCTTTTAAGAATCATTTAAACATTGCAGAGAATTTTCTTCATGCTGTTAAAAATGAATAACATTACTTTAACATAAATTTTGTTTCTTTTGGCAGTGGTCAATATTAATAAGTAATTATTAAGCTACATTTTATTCATTCAAGTCTTAAGAACAAAATTTGTATTTACAATAATGTGACACGATTTAAATTAATTAAATAGATATTACATCAGTATGGCTGGTATGGGTAATTCATGTATTCTACCCATACTATTTTGCCTCAGCCTTATGGTTCTAGTGTACTTATTTATTCCCTTCTGATAAAATAACATACCTCTTCTGTAATTACAAAATAGATTTTATTTTATTCTTATAATAAGGAATTTATTGGTTCATTTTTTCTTCAGTGATCTAACAAATCTATATGGAGAGCCCACAATATGTCTGACATTCCTTAGGTGTTGTACATAAAAAGATGAAGATATATTTGTAACTTTCAAGAGTGTCTAGTCTTCTTGGGGTGATAGGTGAATAAATAAGTAACTAAAATAAAAAGTAGTTAAAATTAAATAACATAAAAAGGCTATGTTTGTTCA
This sequence comes from Plecturocebus donacophilus, assembly GCA_004027715.1. Taxonomy (NCBI): domain Eukaryota; kingdom Metazoa; phylum Chordata; class Mammalia; order Primates; family Pitheciidae; genus Plecturocebus; species Plecturocebus donacophilus. Next base: position 18,899 of record PVKP010007709.1, on the reverse strand, counting down.
CTCACTCAACAAATATTTATTGATAATATATGTACTATTCCAGGACCCTGGGGATACAAAACATAGATAGGTAGGTAGATAGATAGATAGATAGATAGATAGACAGACAGATAGATAAAAACAAATCCTTGCCCTCTTATATTTTTATTTGAGGTGAGACCATCAAAAAACAAACAATATTAGGTGATGAAACATATCATAGAGAAAAACCATTTTAAAGGAGCACTAGGAGTAGTACCTAGTGATAATGTGACTGTGAGGAAAGAGTTAACATAGTGAATCTGATTGGTCAGTCCTTGTCTGGCTCCCAGGGAATCTGCAATCCTTTCTGACCCTTGGTCAACCCCTGGGAATGGGACCTTAAAATTTTTCTGTGTTACTTAATTGACTAATGTTTATAAGCTTAGAGCAATTAGACATGCTTTACCAGATTATCAGAATTTATCAGGATTGTTTCATACAAACATCCAGATTGATGATATACTTGGTTTCATTGTTGAGGTCCTGAGTTTCTGTTATCATGTTAGATGATGAACTTCACATAAAATCCCTGGGTTCAGAGAGCATGCTTACCTGGTATAGATATTTCACACAAATGCCTGGCTATGTTTGGGGAAGGATCCAGGGATTGTGGCAAGTTTTCTGGTTTGGGGTTCTTTTTTTTTCTTTGTTTGGCTGGGCAGTGTATATTACTAATGGCAAATACAAAGGTAGGGCTCTCAAAGCCCCTCACATTCTTCAGAGGGTCTAGAATGGAAACAGTGTCAAAGAAGGAAGATTTTCAATATGTTGGAATATGAAAACAATCCAGTAGCTGAGAATCTTCTATTCTCCTCTAGGGCAGGTGGTACAGAGGCCACCTTGGAGGCCATATGGTCTAAAAATCAACCACCCTGTTGCTGTACCAAATTCCTTGCTACACTGGGATATAAGCTTGACAAAACAGTCATTGAAAGTAAAACCAACCACAGCATCAAATATGGAAGAGTAGGTGTCACTTTTAAAGTTATAGGAGACAGCCTGGTCCTCAGTATAGTCAAGATGCCTTTTAGGGAGCCCTTGAATGGCTGCTTCACCACCTTCTTGATGTCATCACATTTGCAAGCTTTCTCTAGACAGCAGGTCAGATCTTCAGCCAACACATTGTGCAGACACAATTTTTTTCTCTTGAGGATTAAGATTTAGGACAGAATGAGTCTGGGCAATAAGATTTAAGTATGAGGGAAAGTATATATTCATAAATAAAAAGGTGATTTTCTGTAAACTAAAGAAGAAAATCTGGATTGCAGAAAGAGAGAGGGAAGAAGATGTAAAGAGTAGTCAGGATGAGAAACCAATCAGCTGCAGTATCTGGGACTTATGAAGCCGGAGAAGTAGGTCTGGTCTGTGAGACCAAGCTGTGCCTTTGGACTTGAGTCTTGTAACAATTTTGTATCTTTCAATGATTTCATAGCTAATTTTAATAGATTTCTTTTCTTTAAAGCAAAATAATCCTTAATGGGTTTGGATCCATTTTAAATAACTGCATTTACTATGAATAACTGCATAAATTATGCCAAGAATTTTGTAGATTATTCTATATAAAATTGAATATTAGTACCTTTTTAAAAAAACAATTGTAGAAAGATAGTTCTAACAATAAAGTAGCAAATGAAAGAGATGGAGGAGAAACTAGATAAAAAGTAAACTATTAGGAAAATATCTTAGAATTATGAGGATATAATAGTTTTCATGCTTCTTAAAAGAATAAAGTTTGGAAGCATTCTTTTACATTTCAGACTGAATACAAGTTGTATATTTCTAGCACTTGAAAAAAAAATCACCAGGGTGTTTTCCTTCGAATGTTTGCAGGTGTGGCTAATTAAAATACCACATTACTTTCATTTGATTTTGTAAGCATTCTTATGTCTACAAGTGATTCTAATCAACTTCACTGAATATGACGGATAATCCTCTATAATTAACAAAACTTTATCCACAATTATTAGAGTTTAGAATGATAATTCATATTGCATTTCTAATTATTATCTGTATGGACTTTAACTTCCATTTTTCTTAAGGAATAATAATTTACTAAAATGATCAAAATAGTTTTCATTCTTTTCCAATGAAATTATTTAGGAATAAATATAAAACAGTAAAGTATTTCAAAAATTAGCCGCATACAATCATAATTGTAACAATAAGCCCACATATAATTATTTATTAGATAAAATAATTAAATTTATTTCATCAGATTTATTCTTTATTAGATTTCTAGGGTCATTTTTGTATGAATAAATCTTCCTTCTTCTTGCAAAGGATACACTGCAGTTAAGAGCAGTAAGTTTAGATTTGATCTAGTGATTAAGACAGTGCTATCCAACCATTCCATGGGAGCGTATATAATGTATAATATAGCTTAGTAGTGAAGAGAAAAGCTTTGGAGTTATAATAACCAGAATTCAAACACTGATTAAATTCTCAAGGCTTAATATCATCATCTATAAATTGAGGTAATAATTTTTACTTCATAGAGTTGTTGAGAATTAAATGAGGCAATATACATATAGATCCTGGTGCATACTATGTCTTAAATGCATAATCGTCCTTACTATAATACTTATGTAAATGGGCTTATTATTCTCTGAGAGATTTTAATGGTATAGAAGCTAAGGTAACGTAATAAATTGCAATCATAGATCTTGAAATTTTTCCTTTATTTCAAATTGCCCATGTTGAAAAAATAAAATGGCATAGATGGATAAAAAATATAAACATTTAATTTTAAAAGACAATGAACAGAAGTTAAACTAGTAAAAACTAACCATTTTGACTCTGGATCTAGTAGAACATGAATTTCAAACAAAACTATTACAGGATTTCATCTCCAGAAATTCTCAGACATAGGTTAGAGGTGATTTCTAGGAATATTGAATACAATTAGTGAATTCTCAGACAAGTCATTCTCAGCACCCACTCCAAGTTACAACACGTGAATCTCAAATATCTCAGGACAAATTCTAAGTCATGTTCATCTCTACACATTCAGTACATGACTTTGTGTGTAGCATGAGCTAAGTACTGAATACATAATAATGAAATTATATAATTAGTGATTAGCATACCAAAATCACATTGATTAGTATTGTTACTATTTTGTTAATTATCTCTACTGTGAGTTGTATGTAATTTGAATTTTTATTCTGATTTATGATAGAGGGCATTATATTCAAATTAGTTTTTGTGATCTGTGACAAAAATGGAAATAAGGCAAATTTGTTTACTTTAAACTATGAAAAGACTTGAATGTATTTTTTACTTAGGTTCATACTAATTCTCAGACTCTTTTCAAAACACTTTAAACATTAAGACTTAAAATTAGAAACTACTTCATTCTAATATGTTACTCTATATTCATTTCCTTCCAGAAAATAAACTATTTTTTCCAACTGATGCAAAAAAGGCTAATCTTTTGTTTCTTCTTGGACAGTAAACTTTAAGTGTAAAAATAATAAACAGTTACACATGAATATTGACAAAGCAAAGGGTGTAAGCCAACAGAAGGAACTACCAGCTGAACAAACAATTTATCAGGATACCAATGAGAGACAAAGTTATTGGCAATACAGTCAACAAGTAAAAATGAGTTCAACATAAATTGGATAGGCTATGATACCAAAATTTCACTTTCAGTTAATAAATGTTCAATTTGTCTCCTAAGAGTTATTAATGTATTTGAAGATAATATTAAAATTGTAAATCTCTATTTGAAAATCAGATATATTATTTGAGCAATATTTTAAAATTTGTCCTAAAGACTAAAGTTTGAATCAGGTGTTGGAAAGAGATCTAATAACAGCCCTGAACCTGCTAACAACGTGAACATAGACAAATAATTAAAGGCCAAAACTTTTGATCAATTTATATTTTTGCCTATATATCTCATGTCTCATGATGTTATTTTGATATATAAATATCTATGAATATGTTTGAAAAACATAAACACCAGGTATCATTTTTATATTCTCAAATATTATGAATTAAATTATTTTAACATTTTTTCATATTATTTTGCAAATGTTTATTTTCCTGTGGTTATATGTTATTAATTATGTTACTGGGAGAGATACATATTCAATGTTTAGAAGATCAGGACCACTTCTTGAGGATGTGTTTTGAGTGGAGAAACAAAATTAGATGATTAAAAGCAGAAAGTTGAGCATGAGTAAATTATAAGAAGTTTAAGATTCAAAGAGCCTTCTGGTCACTATGGTCCACCACAATAATGAATGTAGTCTCTTGGGCTTGAAAAGGAGAAAGGATAATATCTGGAAATAATAATGAGATAAATCAAAGATGAAAAGTTCATCAGGAATAAAACTGAATAGAATATATGAATTGTTAGAACCTATTACCCAGTATTACCTGGAAATAATATGAAGCCTCAATGTGAAACCATTCTAAAAATATGTTTTTCCATTTGCCTAGAGGATAGTCTAAGCAATTTGATTGATTAATCATTAATTTTATGGAAGGAAAAAAGGAAACATCCAGGATAAGCTGGGATATCAGTATTTGTTACCTGTGAATGTGGAGGCTAAAATCATGTTATATGTTGAATATATTTAAAAAATCAACTCCAAGTATGTGAAGAAAGAATAAAAAGTCTATAATGCATATAGAAAAAATTTTTTATATTGTGAAAAAGCAAAAAAATTACAGAATAAAAAATAAAGTCATTGACATAAAGAAAAAAATGTGTCGATAGTTTTCATAGCTACAGTAAACAAAACTAAAGAAAAGATTGCATATTTAGAATTTAGATTTAAGGAAATATAAAAAGTATAGCAGATAAATAAGAACTTAGAGACTATAAAGGAGCTATTAGACATTTTTAAAAAATAGTCATTTCAACATATAACTAATAGGAATTCCAGAAGTAGAGAGTAGAGATAATATGTGAGAAGATATTTTTAAGACATGACTAAAAGATTTAAATATGAAAGAAAATTTAAAAATTTTAAAGAGAATTTAAAGAGAGAAAAATAGTTCTCAGAATGAAGCAGCACACAGAAAACCAAGGTAAATAAATAAATAATGAGCCCATACCTGTTTACATTGTAGTGAAAATGCATAATATGAAACAAAGAAAAAAATATTTTAAAGAACCAAAAGAGGGGCTAGGGAAGGAACAGCAGGGTGTGGGGAGGGTGGGAAGAAATAATGAGGGGAGAAATACCAGATATAGGTGATGGGGGGATGAAGACAGCAAACCACCTTGCCATGTATGTACCTATGCAACAATCCTTCATGATCTGCACATGTACCCCAGAACCTAAAGTACAAAAAAAAAAAAAGTACCAAAAGAAAAAATAAAGGGAAAACAAAGACTGTCTTCAAAGAAATTACAACCAATTTCATTGCAGTTGTCAGCAAAACGTTTGAAGCTGGTATACAAAGTAATAACATTCCAAAAATGTTTAGAAAACATAGTTGTCAATCCAGAAATTCATATCAAAATAATACCATTCACATGTGAAAGCTGAATGGTTTCAGAAATGAAAGAATGCTTACCTTGCCTGTACTTTCACTGAAAAAAAATGCTGAAAGAAAATAAGAACAAAAAAGAACTGGAAAAAAAGATATAGATGTAAAAACCAATAGTAAGCAAATAAATGGCTAAAACAATTTATTAATCTTAGTTTTTACTGCTAAAGAAAACAACAGTGGTATTATAGATAGTAATTAAATCAAGAATAATAAAACTGAAAATAATATCTTGAAAATGGGAAAAAATAAATTAAGATAACCCTGCTGTACATTTTCAGTATGCATATAAAATTACGTTAATCCATAAATTTATTATGTTTATATTAAAATGTTTAAATGTAATCATTAAAAGTATATACTTGGACTCCTGTAATCCCAGCACTTTGGGAGGCAGAGTGGGGTGGATCATTTGAGGTCAGATGTTAAGAGATCAGCTGGTCCAACATGGTGAAACCCTGTCTCTACTAAAAATACAAAAATTAGCCAGGCATGGTGGCATGCACCTGTAATATCATTTACTAGAGAGACTGAGGCAGGAGAATCACTTGAACCAGTGAGGCAGAGGTTATAGTCATGGAGATAGCACTACGGCACTCCAGCCAGGCCCTCAGAGTGAGACTCAATCTCAAAAAAAAAAAAAAAAAAAAGGATAAATTTGGAATATCTGTTTACGCTAAAAATCAAAACAAAAATCAGACTAAAAATTCAATGGAAGACAGGACAGGAATAATAGAGAAAAAATAATAAATGTAAAAAATCTAAATGTTAGTAATAATATATTTGTTCTACATTTACATAAAATGGAAGATCACAAAAGTATACTTGGAAATATAATTAATTAGAAGAATATGTGAAAAGTGACCTATCTTTTTTATCTTTTTATATATAAACTTACAGATCTCAAAAACACTAAGATGAATAAACAATCTATAGAATGAGTATATCATGACACCTCATCATGAGACTTCAAAAGAGACCCTGTTCTCTGTAGAGAGTCCTTGCCATCCGCAATACACGTATATGACAATCCAAATGTTACTTATGGCTAAAAATAACATTAGTAGAAGTGTTATAACATGGATACCAATCAGTCTCACAGTAATGGTTGCTTGTGTGAGGGAAAGAGTGGAATTGAGGACAGTTACCAAGGGAAGGTTACCTTCTCAACTTTATCTGTAACACTCATTTACTTAAAAATAATTTTGAAATTATCAGGGTGAAGCTTTAACATTTATTAGATTTTAGACTGTGGTTACATGGCTATTTGTAATATTAAACTTTGGATTTTTTATGCATATATGTAATAATTATATGCTTTAATAATAGTCTAAAATAATACACTGTTTTCCTTATTTATCTATGGAGTATTGGAACATTAAGTTTTCTCTAGTGAAGTACTAAAATAATAGAGTAATACATACCTTCTGATAACTTCAATACAAACATTGTTATAGTACTTTATTTCTCAAATAAATAGTACTATTTCCAACTTTGAAATAGGTTCTTCAGATGAAATGCCAGACTACTAACAAGTGTCCTAAAATCCTAGACTGGCTTAGATCCAGTGATCCTTTGCCTATTCCGAAACTGTAGACATTATTTATGCTATATGTATAAAACTACTGGTACATGTCAAAATTGCATCTTCTTTCCATTATCTCAAATCACTTGAAATCATTTTCACAATGACAAGTATCTGCTTCTCTACTAGCTTAGCTCTCTTAAATTAGAGGATATCAGCTCTAAAAAAAGTGCATGTCTTTTCATAAATGAAAAATTCATCTATGGGAGTTTCATAGAGAAGCACTGTCATCCATGAAAGATGTAAGGCTCACTAGAATTGTGAGTAAGAGTGAAGGAGAAAGTTAAGAAACTATACATTTACAAGCAATAAAGGCCCAAATGAAATTAAATGTTAATGAATCTGGCCTTAATTGAGTTTTACTCCCACCACTAAACTCTTTAGTAAAATATATTATCACATCATTTCTTTTATGGTACGTTAAAATCTATACTATATTAAAACATTAGTTATTTTGATACCTTCTTTAAAAAAACAACCTCTTGCTTCATTTCACAGTATTGTTTATTTGTTAAGTGTGTTATCACAACATTGCAGTTTGTCAGAATGCCTCAACCTAGGAAATAAGGGTTAATTTAGCTATTTTATTCACAGATATTACCTTTCCTAATTCATTATTTTTTTTTATTTTAATATAAGTTGTTGGTGAGTTTCCCAGTAGACCTGTAATTCCACATTGGTGCTTTTAATGTACGTTATGCCGGAGACATGGATTCAAAAGGGAACCTGTCCTGTCCAAAGACTCTACTTATCAATGAATTATTCAGACCCATTACTGTATCCCAGTGACCACAGTGATTGTTTAAGTGCAGCAATATGTCAAAAGACAACAAGGGATCCTTCACATTTGCCCTTTATTGAAGCAATCCTACATTGGGATCAACTGAGTTCCCAAACAGCACAACCTATGACAAGATCAAAGAATTCCAAGAGCAAGGAACAAACCAGTGCACTCTGCTGGTCAGCAGCCTAAGAGCTCGAGTTAGTTTATCAAAGTGCTATGTGGGCTACTGAAATTCTTCTTAGGTTCTAAAAACTACTGCAATTTAAGCACATATATTTTAAATGAACATTTTAATGTGGCCTGGTCTTCATAGTATATAGGGTATTTAGAATCACGAACCTGAGAAAAGCATTTGTCTTTTCACAATTCTTGGACTGCTGTTTACTAGATTTAGAATTCTGCCAGGATTCTGTAGCACCTAACACTGTACCCTGCATGTAGTTAACTAATCAATACCTCAAAAAAATCCATAAGTCAGTAAATAAGGATACTTCATGAATAAATGAATAAGGATGAATACACCTAATCATGTTAAGCCTCAGTCTCCTCATCTAAAAAAGATGAAGGGGATCCCTACATTGATTAAACATTATTAATGTAATCCCTAGGGATTAATGTTTAATCCCTACAATGATTAAACATTATTAGAGAATGAAATACAGTATGTAAGAAACCTAGAACTAGGTTTCTTACATACTTACTAGTATTCTCCTGCATCTTACTAGTATTCTCCTGCTACAACTTAGTTAGTAATGCATTGATCCATATTAGTTGCTGTTCAAAATGTTACATAAAATATAATGATTGTACACTGTAAAGGTATGTTACATTCTACCCTGTAAAGCATATTAGTAACATTTTCTTGTCACTTGACATTGCATTTTGCTATTTTAACCTCAAAGTTTTGTCCCTGTGTACATGGCATAACTTTCATAAAATGTAAACTAGTAGCCACTTAGTAAACATTGTATTTATGAAGACTCTGAACATCACATACCATTTCTATTTAACTCTGACACTCCTTTGACCCTGTCATATTTTAGAGGCAATGGTGAAAAGTCTAAAGTTCTCCTGAAGTTGTGAGATTGGCTCCTAGATAAGAAAATACATTCATTTGACCAAAGGGATAAAACTAGATATTTTCCCTATCCCTAAAATGCTGGCACAATCTCACACGGTACAATATCTAGCATCAAAGTAGACAATTGAGGCGGAGGAGACAACAAAATGTGCAGTCACTGGATATTAAATGACACTTTTTTAGGGGAATTACTTTTGTCTTTCTTTTGGGACCTAAAACTAGTGTAAGCATGCTTCATGGCTGCATTTTTTAAACTATGGTCTAGAGATTAGGATTTCTTTTGAAAATTAAAAAAAAAAAAAGAATAATGCTATTACACTCACAAATGACTTTGAATTCATACTACTCCTTAACAAAAATTATATGGCATGTATTGTATTTTTAAAGTATAATTAAGTGAAATGATTATGCTTCCACTGATTCTTATAATATGGGTACAATTTTAATTTAAGTATAATATCTTTAATTTAGCCAATTTTACTTAGCTAAAAAGCATTGTGACAACTCTAGATGAGAAGCTAAATTCCAGTTTTCAAAACTTTGAGTGACAGATGAGAAACATTTAATCAGAAAGTTCTACGATAATACAACTATTTTTCTATAAGGTTAATATTTTCCCATGTTAGAAGCATTCAGAAGCCCACATTTTAAATTTTCTCTACAAGAATGCCAAAAATATCAATAATAAGAAGAAATTCTAGATTTAATTTCTTTTAAATAACTTTCTCAGTTGTGAATTTTAAGTCATTTTTGTTAAATTTAATATACCTCCTTTTTTCAGGTGTTAAAAATTAAAAATATAATTTGGAGTTAATGTGCATGTAAAGATGAAAATAAGTTTATAAAATTAAATGGTAAATAATAGAGTTAGCAATCAATGTTGTTTTCTTCTAATTTCCTGTTAGTAGGTCACTATAGGTTGAGAGCAATGCTATGGTGAGTCCTGTTTTCACAGAAGTAATAATGGACTACAAAAGTGAAAGTTTCCCCATTTCCTAGTTATAATGTGGCTCAGGTGTGAATGAGTAGGTTAATCATGTGAACACATAGTTCAATTGTGAGTTGATTTCTAGTGGAGCCTGCTTGACTAGATATCAGAGGTGTAGGCTATTGACAACATGCTTTCTCTTGATTGACCGAAGGTGTAAAAGAAAAGGAGATGGTTAGTTCTTATCCTCATTCCTATCACTGACTTCTCTATTACGCTCTTAAAAATTATGGTAAAGCCAGAAACAACTTAATTAGGGTAAAATTTACTGTCTTTTGATTTATATATATATATTTATATATATATATATATATATATATATCTCAGCTGCTTTTTAAATCTTCCTTGCTCTAAGCCTCAGGAGCTCAAGAATAAAATTCGCTGGAGAATTTCCTGCCACGTTCTTGCCTGTGGACGTGAACTATCCTCAGGGAGATCTTTTTCAAATTTAAAGTCCTCTGAAGAATGAATAATGACTAAATCCTGAGAAGGAATTTAAAACATGCTTCTTCAACTAACATTCTTTGCTGTCCTCAGATTCAGGTAGAATAACATCAAAGTTACTGATGCATCAAGATTAAAAGGGCCCCTACCCCATGACCACTGAGATTCTGGCCTTTTCGATCCTCAGATCATAGACAATTTACCATGACCTTCATTTCATAAAGGGCTTATATTATTTGTATACATGTCAGGTCATGCACTTCTCATCTTATGGCAGATACAAATTCCTTTTACAGACCAGCTCACACATCACCTATTCTATAAAACTTTAGCTGCTCCTTATATCCTGCAATATAGTAGATTCTCAGTATGTATTAGGGGAAAAATGAACACGTGAATAAATCATTTTATGAAAGACTCAACGTTCAGAAAATGCTTTCATTATTTTTTTTATTAATAACACTTTTATTTCACCCTGTTCACTATAAAAACGTTAAGCCTTTGCTTTTTTTTAAAGTACTATATAACAAATATCACTGTTTCCAGCTCATAATAGGCATACATTAATGTTTAGGAAATGATGGATTATGCAATCAAGATATATATGTTAAGACTATGCTAATAGGCTAGACATGGTGGCATAGGCATGTAACCCTAGTGCATTATTGAAAGGCTGAGGCAGCAGGATCACTGGAGACCAGGAGTTTGAGACCAAGTCTGGGCAACATAGGAAGACCCTGTCTCTACAATAAATTTAAAAGTAGCCAAGTGTGGTGGTATATACCTGTAGTCCTATCTGTTTAGGAGGCTGAGGCTCAGGAGGCTGGGATCAATTGAACCCAGGTGTTCAAGCCAGCAATAAGCTACAACCATACCCCTATACTCCAGTTTAGGCAATAGCACAATACCTTGTCTCTTAATTGCTCTACATTTTTGGGGGGAATTTACTCAATTACATCTTTATGAATGTTTTATACATATAAAATATTCACACTATATATATATATATATATTACATTAATAAAGGTATAATCCAGTAAATTCCCAAAAATATAAAATAGATGGAATAGAGACAATATAAAAGAGACCATGGGAATATGTATTATTTTTCTATTATTGTATAATGACTTACCACAAACTTTCTGGTTTAAATGAACATACATTTGCTATCTCACAGGTTCTGTGGCTTCAGAGTCTAGGCACAGCTAAGTTCAGGATCTCCCTAGGTTGCAATACATGCTGTCTGTCACCTAGGGACATCTCTCAGTTTCTAGAGGCAGTTCCCTACCACAAGGCCCTCTCCCAAACACTTTTCTCACAGGCCATGTCACAACTTTGCAGCTCATTTTTTTTATAGCTAGAAAAAGTTTCTTTCTTCAGAAAAGGCCCAGTCCCTATTTTAATAAATTCTCCTGATTGTCAGGTTCCCTCATGATCATCTTTCTTTCAATTGATTCAAAATAATCTTGTTTGGGATTTTAATTACATCTGCAAAATTCCTTTACCTTTACCACCTAAAGAAACCTAATCAAGGCAGTGATATCACATCATATTTATAAATTCTGTCCACACTTGAGGAAAGGAGGTTATGCTACCTATACTCCAATATGGGGATGTTGTAGTCTTCTCAGGATTCTACCTACAACAAATGTGAGAATGGATTTTAAGGTTGGAATACATAGAACATGACCTCTATCATAAATAATCTAGCATTCTCTCCAGGAAAAGGGTAGGGTTTCACTTCCCTACCCAATCCCCATCTAAAGTTAGGTATAGCCACGTGTTTTAATCTTGGCAATGACATAAGAGTAGAAATGAATGTGCCATTTCCATGAGGAAATTTTAAAGCCAGCACACAACTCATTTTTTCTTTCTCTCTGCCTTAGGCTTTGTGAAAGCTTGTGTTGAAATGAAGACTGTCAACCTCAGTCTTGAGTGCTTATGAGTAGAGTCCTGCTTACAACCAGCATTAGAAAGATAGCATGAGAGAAAAATGTTTGTTGTGCTAAGCAACTAAATTCCTGGGGATATGTGTCACTGTAGGATGTGTTTTTCCCATTTCTGAATTATATACGTACCACTTAGACTTCATATGTTAAAGGGCATCTTAGTCACATAGGGTGACAACAAACCAGAATATTATCTCAAATGCTAATCGGGAACTAGTGCTGAGTGTCCTGAGATGCTTAGCATGGAATGAGGCACACCTGTAGTTTCAACTACCAGGGAGGCTGAAGTAGGTGGATACTGAAGCCCAGAAGCTTGAGGCCAGCCTAGGCAAAGTAGGAGACCCTGTAACAAACAAAAAACAAACAAAATTTTCAAGAAACGAAAAGAGAACAGGTTGCACCAGAGACAGGAGAAAAGTATTGGAGATAATGATTAAATAAACACTATATTGAGAGGGTCAGTGTGAAATGTATAGAAAAGTATGTGAATATTGTTTGTCATTAATATAAGATTACAGGAGATGGGAGTCACTTGAACAGAATAATAGAAGGAGCACTAGTTCAAAGGAAAAAGTAGAAGACATTAATATTGTTCTCTATCATTACAAAATTTAATTTTAACCTATTGTTTCTCCCTCAAATTTACTTTATAAAATCTGTCAAACTTTATTTCTGTTAATTCATTTGTGTGAGTAATATGGTTAAAATTCACGTGGTACAATCTGTTCATCGTTCTTCTAAAGGTCTAGGATGGAAAGGAAGCTGTTTTCCAATTATAAATATCTAGAAGTTAGGCAGTAAAAATTAAACAACAAAATAAATGGTCTAGATGTTATTTGTCATGGACTGTAGTGGTTAATCATTGTTTACTTTATGTAAACTACCTTTATAAACAATTTATCTTCTTACTCTCAAAGCAGACACAAATAGAATTATAGAAATACACATTAAATGCAGTGAAAAATAATAGTAAACAAAGACTCAGAAAAGGCAAATCCTGAGTTTAGAATTATCATTGCTAAAAAATATGTGATCTTATGAAAAGCAAATGATTTTCATATACCTATTTTCTTCTCTGTATGATGGTAGGGGTGTGATTATTTGACCTTTTACATCGAATTTCTGAATTGTTACATATAAAGTAGTTCCATATAGAAAGGTTTATGTGAGTAAATACATGGAATCTCTGCCTGGAAAGAATGTTTTGAAGGAGTTCAAATTAATTTTAACTTACAGGACTTTTTGTTTATGTATCTACTCAATGTAGTATACATAGACCTCCTAGGATCTTCAGAGTCTTTTATCATCCTTTATGTCTTATGAATCAAAAATCCTCCATGTTAGTAAATTGAAAGGTCAATAACATTATATCTGATAAAAACTTTGCTGGCAGCTATACATAGGTTATTACTCATCTATTTGTTGACAAAGGAAACCACAAACCTATTCATCAACACCCATATTGAGAATATAGAAAGGTATTAGAACTATGTGGACAATAACCAAGATCAAAGTTACTACCAGGATTTCTGCTGGTGGTTGAGTTGTTTCTTCCTCCAAAATTGATTTATATAGCCTGTCAAACTATCATTCTCTCCAATCATTTTTATAAATCATGTCCTTCAGACATTAGGTGATAATCTTCATCATCCTTATAAAATTCTACAATGAGAAGAAAACTGTTTTCTAGATATGATTATCTAAAATATTTGCCTTCATACAAAGATGCAAACACCTATGAAAGAGAGAAAATTTTTTTGGTATATGATTTTGATGTGGATATAAGTCCATGAAGCTGCACTTTGGATCAGTTGAGTTCAGGAGACCAGCGTGGCTCCATGCTCTGGGTTCCAGAAATGAATAAGCTGTCTTTTGCTTTCCAAAACTATCTATAAGCTCTCTTTCTGTCTAGACTTATTTTAAAACCCAGTCTCTCAAAGTATGTCCAAAGATGTTACAACTAAGTTCTGAATGACTGAATTTCAAAGTTAAGAATGGTAGAAGAGGTCTTACATAGAATTTCTCTTCACCCCATTTTCTTCCTTCTGCTGACTGTATTTTCTGTTGTGAGTAATTATTTGTTTTTAAGAGGAGTTATGTGGCAAAATTATATGTTGTGAAATAACTTGTTTGTCTAACATCTATAAATATATAAATATAATCTAAATTAACTTCTGGATGGGCAGCAAGCAAGCAAAAAAAAAAAAAAAAGTGCAGATTTCCAAGCTAAAGGTTTTATTTTTTATTTGGTGTTAGTTTTACAAAAAAGGTACATATTTTAATAATTACAGATTTATTTTAATTTGTATAACATTATATCTGATGACATGCAAGTATGAGTTATATATGCTTCACAAACAAGTGCATTTACAACAAAGTTCCATAAATACTTTTAGTTTAGTAAACATATTGTTTCTCTATTATACTATGAGCTACCAAATTTTTAAACTCTTATTACCACACAGCAACAAAAATATAGCTACAGTGTTGAAACATTTATTGAATATACAATGGCATGCACAATAAGATCAGATATCTCATTATTGGCAGAATTAACTGCCAACATGGTTTATATTGTTGCCATGAAATGGATAGAGAAAAACGAACCATACTTTAAATTTTTATTTGTAACAGCTAATGGTACTTAAATAAGACTGTGTCACTTAATTATTTGAAAAGTATTTATTCTGCTAATAGAGCCAACATGAACAGCAGTTGCCTCATTGTTCGTAAATGCAATAGAAAACTTGAAATCAAATGAGTGAAATGAATTTATACCAAATAGCTATTTAATCCAAATAAAAATTAGTTTTCAGTTATGTTTATCTGCAACTTACAGAGTCTTCTTAACATAGGATTAGTTTTATTAAATAGGTGCTGAAACTTCTTCAGTTGATTTGTGTCTCCTGTATTTAATAGGATTAATAATTTCTATATATCTACATGGTGGCTTGTGAATGTGGACAATACATTGTCACATTCATCATCAAGTTTTGGAGACATGGAAATCCCTTATAAATTTTTAATTAAACTTGAACTTTTGTGCATTTGTGGTGGCCAAAAGTGGTTATTGCGTATTTAAAACATTACCAAAACATAAGATAAATAATTATAGATTTATACCACATGTTAAGTGGCAAATGGCATTCTCTGTATTCTCTATTACCAGACAGCTCAGAATATTTTTCTTGAGCACGTTCTTCATGTACTTGACCTATAGTAACTTTTATTTTCCTTTGACCTCACTGACTAATGGTCTTGTGTATCTGTGAAACTCCCTGGTTGCAACAGTAACAAGACACAACTCATTGGTGTGTTAAGAGTTCAACAAGTTGCAGCATTAAGTACTTTTTCTAACAGCACCCAGTATCAGTAGAACTAACTACCTCAGAAAAGCATTTTATCAGCAAGAACGGTGCCTGCTATTCTTGGAGAAGGCTGAGAAAAGAGAGTTGGGTCTTTAAGATTACCTATGCATTTGAGTGAGAATTCCATTCATTGCACACACATCTCACATACTACAAACTATATGTAGAGGAAACTGGACACTGATTCCAGTTTATTGTGATGCAACTACAAATAGTAATGTTTATACAAAAATGGAAATAAGGCAAATGATCAATCAGATTAATGTTGGAATGAGAGGAATTAACAGAAATAAGTCTTGTTTCCAAACCAGGTTGACTATGCCAGGATATATAGACACTCTATATTAACTAATTGGGTCTCTTCCCAAACCAGGTAATGAGTTAAAATATGAACTCCCTATCTGGTATAAATCATAATTCATTTGGATTACTTAAACAATTTGTTTTGAAAAAAAAAATTTCTTCTTTTTTTTTTCCCTCAAAAATAGAGTTGTAGAGCATTGTGGCAGACAGTTTCAAATGACCCTGAGATGCAGCAGTCCCCATATGCCTTCTGTCTCCTCTGTATGGAATACTTTTGACTTTCCTTGATAAATCTGATGATAGACTGAATTCATAATGTGGTTTCGTTTGTTTGTTTGTTTTCTTGGGTGTTTGTTTTGGTTTGACTATTGCCAGGAGCCCTTACTGGCTGATCTGACCTTCCTTCAGCTCTTGATGCTGGTATATGTTCCCTAGTACCTGTCCTGTGCTCTATCTTTTCACTAATTCATGTGTTTCTCTTCAACTTCTGTCAGAGTAGTATCTTTTTTTTAAAAAAACAGACCCCAAAGAAGATCAACTGGTGTCACCTTACATTACAGGAGAAGAAAAAATGAAAAGAATAAAATACTTTCAGGATAATTAGAAGTTTTCTTTGTTTTTTTTTGCTAAAAAGGCCAACTAACCAAGTTTTCCTATCTTGGTTCTTTTTGGTTCAGAATTGGAATTGCAAGGCAACAAAGATAGAAAGGAAATAAAAATGATGAATTTAGTATTCCAAAACATTGTCCCATTTCATTCAGTATAAAATAAAGTTTATGCCCTAATATGTATGTTTAATGTTACAGAGTGAGGGTCTTTATACATCTCCAAGAGATTCTCTACACTAACTTTGTAGAATAAAACAGAATCCTTTGATCTGCTTGAAGGAAGTCCTACAAACACTTGCTTCATATGAAGCCTATTTAGTTTAATAAATATATAGTACACAAAATAATCTTTTAACATAGCTTTATTTCCAAATTTTAAGAACAAAAAACTATAATCTCAATTCATATAAACCAGCTGAGTTAGAATTCTTGAAAAATAGTTTTCAGATCTAGGATAAACCAATTGTCTACATATCTGGACTGAATTACTTAATATAAATTCAGCATACATTCAAAACAAATTAATTTTCTTTTAACAATACACTTTTATACAAAACCATTTTATTTAAAGTGTCTGGTGTTACTCTACATGAACCAAACAGTTTGACTATATAATTCATAGAATTACAAACAATTCTTTCTAACAATGGAATTCTTGTGTGGGTATTTTGTACAACATTTCATCTATCAGCTAATAAAACTATCTAAGAAGCCTTATGGTACAAGACACACATAAGCAAGAAAGATAAAAGGAAAGGTTAACACTTTTTTAGCATCTGTCAACACTGTCTCCTATTACATTTGATCAAGTTTAAAGTAAATGCAAACATATGATATCATTTACAGTAAAAGTGAATGCCACACAGCAGCTACTTTGCTTTTATCCATTCCGCAGATCACTCATCACAGACTGTCATGGGGTAAGGACGATGCCTCTTTATGGTTCATCTTTGTCGGTAAAGAACACTGCTTCAGCTCTTCAAGGCTGAACATCCACCCTATAAGTAACAAAGAAATTCATCCTTGTGCATTTCCCCTTTGAAACCTGGAGAAGGAAGCAAAGTAGAGAAACCATGCTGCTTTGTTTTTCTTAAAAAAGTGAAACCAAAAGCTAAGACAAAAGATTAGCAAATAAAATGTGAATAACTAAGTATGCTATTGCTTTGTCAAAGGTTTAAATGAATTTCTGAAGTGAATCAAGGATATCTTTGTCTAGAGCAATGGTTAACAAATTGTATTCCGTAGACTTTTAAAATTAGCACCACCTAGGAAATTACCAAAAACACAAATTTTCAGGTCCTATGCTAGCACTACTGAATCAGAAACTCTGTAGGTGGCATCTAGCAACCTTTTTTTTAATACGCTTTCCAGATGATTCTGACACACATTAAGAGTATTTGAGAACCCCTAGTTTAAGGAAATTCAGTATGGTACATACTGCATGAGTTTACTCTGTTTTAATATTATCATTTTAATTATCAAAATAATTATATATATGTACAGATTTCAGTTTATACAGATATGCAAAAAATCATGGATAATGTTTGTATTTTATAAAATTAATTCAGTAATCTCAAAAAATATTGTTTTTTACATATTTTGTAAGCATTTCCATTTGATGTCTCTTAAACAAAAATCTTGGAAAAACTGTGCTCTTTCCACTCAGTGCAATCATATGCCACAAAGCATATTTGACATAGTAGCCAATAATATGAATGATATTAAATATAGTTCTAATATTAATTCTTGAGTTTTAATTTTAGTTTGTACGTTTAAGAATTTTTTCTATTTTCACTCATCCTTTGTAGTTATGATGTAAACTACATATGATGAATGAAAACAGAAAATATTTTAAATTATAAAATCCTTTAAAATGGGCTTTAGAAATAACAGTACTAAGCTTTGGGATTCTTGAATCTGTTTCTAACTTCATCTTTCTGTGAACATCTTAAATGCCTCTTTAGATGGAAAGAGGCCTATATCCTGGAATGTGTATTTCTGGCCTTGTTCCCTAAAGGACTGGTGAAGTAGAAAACAAATGTTTCCTTGGGAAAAATAGGGTGTGCGACCCCCAGTTGTGGGACCCCAACCCGCGGAGGCAGGCACCCAGTAGTCACGAGGCAGGACGCGTGGTGGCCGGTACCGACTTTATTGGGATCTCCGGGCGACTCAGGCGGGCAGGGAGGAATCGCGCACGCTTTCTTTGTTCAGTCGGCTTTATAGGGGCAGAGGGCCTGGGGCGGTGGGAGAGCAGAGGAGG
>PVKP010007708.1:0-75909 GCA_004027715.1 Plecturocebus donacophilus | reverse complement strand
GAAAGAAAGAAAGAAAGAAAGAGAAAAGACAGACTACAGTTTGGGAGAAAGTATTTACTAACTGTATATCTGACAGGAGGCTAACATGCAAATAGGTAAATAACTCATGCTACTCAATAAACAACCTAATTGAAATATACATAAACGTTCTGAATAGACATTTTTTAAAAGAAGACGTAACAATGGTCAACAGGTACATGAAAAGGTGCTCGACATCACCAATCATCAGAGAAATGCAAATAAACAACAGAATAAGATATCACCTATCACATGTTAGACGGGCTATTACCAAAAATGGACAAAAAATTACAGATGCTAGAAAGCATATGGAGGTTTCTCAAAATATTAAAAATAAAATATAGTGTATTAATAGAAAATTTGAAGTAGAGCAAGGCCAACAAATCAGGTGATGCTTGCCACTGGAAAGATAATTTAATATTACTTTAAATAAATAATTTGCCTCATTCACTGATAGATCTTCACTGACTATGAACATGTCTTAGTATTTTTTTTGTCTCTAAATTCCCCCCCCCCTTTTTTTTTTAAATTATACTTTAAGCTCTGGGGTACATGTGCAGATCATGCAGGATTGTTATATATGTATACATATGCCATGGTGGTTTGCTGCATCCATCTCCCAGTCATCTACATTAGATATTTCTCCTAATATTATCCCTCCTCAATATCCTCACACCCTGCTGTCCCTCCCCTGGCACCCCCACCCCACAACAGATCCCAGTGTGTGAGGCTCCCCTCCCTGTGTCCATGTTTCTGATTGTTCAACACCCACTTATGAATGAGAACATGCAGTGTTTGGTTTTCTGTTCTTGTGTCAGTTTGCTGAGAATGATGGTTTACAGCTTCATCCATGTCCCTGCAAAGGACATGAACTCATCCTTTTTTATGGCTGCATAGTATTCCATGGTGTAGATGTGCCACATTTTCTTCATCTAGTCTATCATTGATGGGCATTTGGGTTGTTTCCAAGTCTCTGCTATTTTAAACAGTACCACAATGAACATACATGTGCATGTGTCTTTATAACAGAACAATTTATAATCCTTTGGGTATGTACTCAGTAATGGGATTGCTGAGTCAAATGGAATTTCTATTTCTAGATCTTTAAGGAATTGTCACACTGTCTTAACAATCGTTGAACTAATTTACACTCCCACCAACAGTGTAAAAGTGTTCCTATTTTTCACATCCTCTCCAGCATCTGTTGTCTCCTGATTTTTTTAATGACTGTCATTCCAACTGGCATAAGATGGTATCTCAATGTGGTTTTGATTTGCATTGTTGTAATGACCAGTGACCATGAGCATTTTTCATGTTTGTTGGCAGCATAAATGTCTTCTTTAAAAAAGTGTCTGATCGTATCCTTTGCTCACTTTTTGGTGGGGTTGTTTGTGTCCAGTTTCAGCTTTCTACACATGGCTAGCCAGTTTTCACAACACCATTTATTAAACAGGGAATCTTTTCCCCTATGCTTATTTTTGTCAGGTTTGTCAAAGATCAGATGGTTGTATGTGTGTGGCATTACTTCTGAGGCCTCTGGTCTATTCCATTGGTCTATATCTCTGTTTCTGTACCAGTACCATGCTGTTTTGATTACTTTAGCCTTAAAGTGTAGTTTGAAGTTAGGTAGCATGATGCCTCCAGCTTTGTTCTTTTTGTTTAGGATTGTCTTGGCTATGCAGGCTCTTCTTTGCTTCCATATGAAGTTTAAGGTGGTTTTTTCCAGTTCTGTGAAGAAGGTCAATGGTAGCTTGATGGGGATAACATTAAATCTATAAATAACTTTGGACAGTATGGTCATTTTCATGATATTGATTCTTCCTAACCATGAGCCTGGAATGTCTCACCATCTGTTTGTGACTTCTGTTATTTTCTTGAGCAGTGGTTTGTTAGTTCTCCTTGAAGAGATCCTTCATGTTCTTTGTTAGTTGTATTGCTAACAAAGATATTTTATTCTCTTTGTAGCAGCTGTGGATGGGATTTTGCTCATGATTTGGCTCTCAGTTTGTTCATTATTGGTATATAGGAATGCTTGTGATATTTGCACATTGATTTTGTGTCCTGAGACTTTGCTGAAGTTGCTTATCATCCTAAGGAGATTTTGACCTGAGATGCTGGGACCTTCTAAATATACAATCATGTTGTCTGCATATAGAGACAACTTGACTTCCTCTTTTCCTAATTGAATTTCCTTTATTTCTTTTTCTTGCCGATTGCTCTGGCTAGAACTTCCAATACTATATTGAATAGGAATGGTGAGAGAGGGCACCCTTGTCTAGTGCCAGTTTTCAAAGGGAATGCTTCTAGTGTTTGCCCATTCAGTATGATATTGGCTGTGGGTTTGTCATAAATCACTTTATTATTTTGAGATACATTCCAGCCATATCTAGTTTATTAAGAGTTTTTAGAATAAATGGTGTTGAATTTTGTTGAAGGCCTTTTCTGCCTCTATTGAGATACTCACATGGCTTTTCTCTTTGGTTCTGTTTATGTAATGGATTGCATTTATAGATTTGTTTATGTTGAACCAGCCTTGCATCCCTGGGATGAAGCCTATTTTATCGTGATGAGTAAACTTTTTGATGTGCTGTTGTATTGGGTTTGCCAGTATTTTATTGAAAATTTTTGCATCACTGTTCCTCATGGATATTGGCCTGAAACTTTCTTTTTTAATTGTGTCTCTGCCAGGTTTTGATATCAGGATGATATTGGTCTCATAAAATGAGTTAGGAAGGATTCTCTCTTTTTGTATTGTTTGGAATAGTTTCAGAAGGAATGATACCAGCTCTTCTTTGTACCTCTGGTAGAATTCGGCTGTGAACCCATATGGACCTGGACTTTTTTGGTTGGTAGGCTATTAATTGCTGCCTCAACTTCAGACTTTGTTATTGGTCTATTCAGGGATTCACCTTCTTCCTGCTTTAGTCTTGGGTGGGTGTAAGTGTCATGGAATTTATCCATTTCTTCTGTATTTACTGGTTTATGTGCATAGAGTTGTTTGTAGTAGTCTCTGATGGTAGTTTGTATTTCTGTGGAATCAGTAGTGATAGCCACTTTATCATTTTTTTATTACATCTATTCCATTCTTCTCTCTTTTCTGTTTTATTAGTCTGGCCAGTGGTCTATCTATTTTGTTGATCTTTTCAAAAAACTAACTTCTGGATTCATTGATTTTTTTGAAGTACTTTTCGTGTCTCTATCTCCTTCAGTTCTGCTCTGATCTTAGTTATTTCTTGTCTTCTGCTGGCTTTTGTATTTGTTTGAACTTGCTCCTCTATTTTTTTTTTTTTTTATTGTGATGATAGGGTGTCAATTTTAGATCTTTCCTCACTTCTTATCTGGGCATTTAGTGCTATAAATTTTCATCTGGATACTGCTTTAAAAGTGTCGAGAGATTCTGGTACATTGTGTCTTTGTCTAATTAGTTTTGAAGAATATCTTTCTTTCTGCCTTCATTTCATTATTTATCCAGTAGTCATTCAGGAGCGGGTTGTTCAGTTTCCATGTAGTTGTGCAGTTTTGAGTGATTTTCTTAGTCCTGAGTTCTAACTTGATTGTACTGCGGTCTGAGAGACTGGTTGTTGTTATTTCCATTTTTTGCATTTGCCGAGGAGTGATTTATCCAATAATGTGGTCAATTTTAGAGTAAGTGTGATGTGCTTCTGAGAAGAATGCATATTCTGTGGATTTGGGGTGGATAGTTCTGTAGATGTTCATTAGGTCCACCTGGGTGGACCTATAACCCATTCTGGGTTGAAAATTATTTTCCTTAAGGATGCTGAGTATTGGTGCCCACTCTCTTCTGGCTTGTAGGGTTTCTTCCAAGAGATCCGCTGTGAGTCTGATGGGCTTCCCTTTGTGAGTAACCCTACCTTTCTCTCTGGTTGCCCTTAGCATTTTTCCCTTCATTTCAACCCTGGTGAATCTGATGATTATGTGTCTTGGGATTGCTCTTCTTGAGGAATGTCTTTGTGGTGTTCTCTGTATTTCATGAATTTGAATGTTGGCCTGCCTTGCTAGGTTGGGGAAGTTCTCCTGGATAACATCATGAAGAGTGTTTTCCAGCTTGGATTCATTCTCCCCATCACATTCAGGTACACTGATCAAATGTAGATTAGGTCTTTTCACATAATTCCATGTTTCTTGGAGGCTTCGTTCATTTCTTTTCACTCTTTTTTCTCTAATCTTGCCTTCTCATTTTATTTCATTGAGTTGATGTTAAATCTCTGATATCCTTTCTTCTGCTTGATCAATTCCGCTATGAAACTTGTGTATGACTCTTGAAGTTCTCATGCTTTGTTTTTCAGCTCCATCTAGTCATTTATGTTCTTCTCTAAGCTGGTTACTCAAGTTAGCATTTCATCTAACTTTTTTCAAGGTTTTTAGTTTCTTTGAATTGGATTAGAACATGTTCCTTTAGCTCAGAGAAGTTTGTTATTACCCACCTTCTTAGTATTAGTTCTTTAGTTGAACATAACATTCTCTATAAATTTCCATTTATTTATGCAGAATTAATTTTATTTCAAAATATGGCTAATTAGGAGATAAACTCTCAACAATTTAGTTTTAAAAATAATTACAAAAACCTTTTGTATTTAAATGGTATCACTGTTTTATAAATAAATGAATTATGACTATAAGAACTTAGTGGTATAGTGTAACTAGGAGTTATTTCTTAAAGTCAAAGCATTAAAAAAATTCCATTGGAATATCATGAGGACAATATTTAAATCTTATAGCAATTTAGGTTAATTGGGTTAAATACAAGTTTGAAGCATACAATACTTTAAAACTAGTTTTGTTTCATTATTATTTTCAAAGAACCACAAGAAACTAAATGCTAACAGCTTCTTGTCAAAAAGATATTCTACCAGATATCCAGCTTTAGTGGACTCTAAATATTTATGAAAAATTAACACATTATTCTATGCAAAATGAAAACATTATGCATCACACCACAAACTAAGTAAATTATGTCCTTTTCCCAATTTAAACATTTATCCTGCTATATCAAATACATATATTTATATACATATGTGTGTATATACATACATATATACATTTGAAGCATTTTTTATTTTTAACTGTGAATATTCTGTGTTTCTATTACCACATATTTTTAATTGACAGAATCAAAATGAACTGGAGATGAATACCAGGTCTATGATTTTAATTCAATGTAATTTTTAATGAAATCACTCTTCTCATCACATTATACAAATTTATCCAGAGATTGATAGGTGGATGAAAATAAAACTAAATAATTATTCAACAAGATTAAATAATTTCTAATTCATAATTAGACTTACCATAATATGTGGGAAATAGATTTTACTAAAATGTTCGGTTTCCATGTAAGCCAGAAAATCTTTGATTTCTTTATTTTTAGTAATTTAGAAGTATATCTATTTTTCTATATAAGTTTATGTCTACTTGTGTATGCTATCCCAGAGTAATTATCTGTTAGCTCGGAAAATATTTGCTTGTCAATGTGTGGAGGTAAATATGCTTTTAAAGTAAAAAAAATTATAAGTGGGATTTTTTGGGTAAAACTAATATTTTATATATTTAATATTTTATTATAAAATTATTCCATATAAAGTATACTTCTTTTTCTTGTTTCTTGTTTTTTCTCTTTCTTCTTTCTTTTCTTTCTTTCTTTCTTTTTCTTTGTCTCTCCCTCCCCTCCTCTTTCCTTCTTTTGTTCTTTCTTTCTTTCTTTTTTCTTTCTTTCTCTGTCTCTCCCTCCCCCCCTCTTTCTTTCTTTCTTTTTTTTTTTTTTTTTTTTTTTTTTTTTTTTTTTTTTTTTTTTTTTTTTTTTTTTTTTTTTTTTTTTTTTTTTTTTTTTTTTTTTTTTTCTTTCTTTCTTTCTTTCTTTTCTTTTTCTTTCTGTTACATTTTAAGGTTAATGTACAATGTTACTTTTAATCTCCACTGGCAAATGAAAATAGATGGCATTAGGTCTGAAAGTCTACCTCACAGCCCTAATTCCCTTCTTTGGATCCCTTTTAATTTTTCCATATGTTTTATTTAGAATCGGTTGTACTTCGGAGTGTTTTGTATATAGAAATGTATAAGATACTCAGTTTGCCTTTTGGAATCAGATGTATTGCTAACACCTGTCACGTCCTCTAGAGGGAGTGGCATTTATATTGTTCTCTCTCTCTGCAATCTGACACCCTTTCTCAGGGAAGTGATCAGACTGCATTCCAGGAGATGGATAGGCCAGTCTCTCACAAGGAGAAGTTTCTACCAAGTGTTAGCATATCTGCAGAATTTATCCTCACTGATAAGGGGCTACTCATCCTGTTGTTTAGCTTTTAATGAGTCATTTCAAAAGACTAATAAATTAGATTTGGATTAATCAATTTTAATCAGAGAAGTTTAATATAAACAAATTATTAGGCCACATAGAAGAAGCTACAAAAATGCAAGGAGCTGCTCAAGGATATCCTAGGTCTAAAGAAAGAGTAGTCAAGGAGGGACAAAGGTGGAAGGCCTTTCAGATCTTTTTGAAGAAGGCATGATTGCACCCCTCTGCATGGTGGAACTTTGGGAAACTTCTTTATAGTTGTCACACCAATAGAAAGAACTTTCTGGGGCACAGATGAGTCAAGGCTGGTAGGTGGTATGCAGAGGGAATGAGCATGCCACTGCGGGTTCCAGGCCTAGAGCACAGGAATCCAGTACACTTCTGTGTATTAGCTTGGGCTGGCTGGGTCAGGCCAATCTGGAGAACGAAACTCATCTCAAGAGGAGACCCTACTAATTCATCCATCCCTGCAGGGCCCTGCTGCAAATACATGGAGCAAAGGAGAGTCTAACGGAAGGGACCCGGGCTCTCCTTGTGTCTCTGTGTCTTTCTCCCTCCCTCCCTTCTTCCTCCACCTGTCTTTCTCTTTCCCTCTCCCAACCATAATCTCTTTTTCTTCCCTTCCTCCTCTGTTCATTCTCCTCCTCATTTTCTTCTCTTCCCCTATTCTCCTTCCCCTTCTTCCCTGTCTTCCTCTTCTTCTCCTTCCGCTTCTCCTCCTCTTTCTTCTCTTCCTCTTTCTCCTCCTTGTTCCCCTTTTTCTTCTACTTCTTTTCCTCTTCTTTTCATTCCTCTTTCACTTCTCCTCCTCCTTCTCCCTTTTGTCTTTCTCCTCCTTCTTGTTTTTTTCTTGGTTTCCTTGAACTTCTTTTCCTCTTCTTCCCCTTTACCTTCCCCTCTTCCTTTCACTTCCCCTTCCACCCTTTCCCTTCTCCTCCTCTTCTTCATCCTTCCTCTTCTTCTCTTTCTTCCCCTTCTCCTTCTTCCTCCTCCTCCTCCTCTTCCACTTATTATTTTCTTTCCCTCCCTCATTCAAACAGTTAACAGCCACTGAGCTTTCTTTTCAGGATTATGGAGCAGTTCACTGGATATGTGTACGTAATTTTGAACCCACAGATAAGATTTCAATAGGCATCAGGGATTTCACTGGTCTGAGTCTGAGATCTAAAGCAGCAAACTTCAGAGGGAAGGACTGCGTAAAACAAGGGCATCCGATCCCACAAACATTACGAAGTCCGAAGGGAACATGGAAGCAGGAAGTTACCAGAGTTCATGGAGAGATTAGACAATGAGATTGTCAACTGAAATCTTGCCACACAGGGAAACAGAGTTTTTATTTTAACCCAGTTTTTATGATATTAGATAAACCTATAGCATTGTGATGTAGTCTGGAGAGAATGAAAGTGGTTTCATCAGTGACTAAGATAAAAATTTTCAAAACCCCGAGAGAAAACGAACATTGAGTCATAAACATTCTGACCTAGATGAAATAAAATTATGTTATTTTCAAACCTGAATTTATGGACTGAGTTTGACATAGGCTGATCTCTACAGGTGTCCATACTCTGTGATACAAGAGGTAAAAATATTTAAGACTTGTGAAAACGCTATAAAAACCAGGGATAAAAATCCAAGAAATACAAGACACTTGAACTAATTCCAACATAGGTGGGAAAATATTCTCAGAAAGTACATATTTTATATTTAATATGACTATATGTATGTATGTGTGTGCATATATACACACAAATATACATGCATATATGTATACACATTATAGATGTCACATACACACACACACACAGACACATGCAACAAAAGACCAAAGACACAGATGGTTAATTTTTCACAACAAAATTAGCAAGCAGAGCAGCATCTTCTGTCAGCTCTGAAGTTCTAATCTCCATAAGGTAATTCTATGAGGGCCACATAATTTTTGTATATGAAGTGGGATGTATTGTAGGGGAAGAATCTTGAATTTTAGGAGAATATAAGCCTTAATAAGATGTTTGGTACATATTCCCATCCTTTACAGAAAAAAACAAATAGAGAGAGACAGCAAATTACCTCTAAGGAAGAGAAAGTTATCTCTAAGTTTATTATCCTAGAATGTAAGGCAAGTCTCTGAAGAAGAGAAGAGATGATTTTATCTTTAGTGCCAAGGGAAATCGCTGGGTATGTAGATTTCCAGTTTTTTTTTTTTTTTTTTTGGAGAAATACATTATTTCTAGCTTCCAAAGCTGTTTGCTTTTGAAAAATATCCTTTGCTTAGAAAGCCTGAACAATTCAGGAACAGAAGAAACTCATAAAAATTTGTCTCCCAACAGGAAGTCAACAGGTAAACCTCATTAGAAGTCCAATAGCAGAGATAGATACAAAGTTGAAGCTCCTAAGTCACTTACGTGTGGATGGCTGTTGGGGAGGTGCAACAATTTAGAGATATTTTTGAGGAGGTTTGGAGGCATGATTATTCAAGTTACTGAAAACAACTAGGTGTTATATGATAAGATGTGAAGTTAGAGGCATTGATTTGTGCCAAATGTTATAGGACACTGTATACTTCAAAAAATTTTGGCCTTACTGTTAAAAACAAAGACGGGGCAATAATTAAATGGTTTATGTAAAAAGATATCTTAAATAGATGAGTTATTAAAAGAGCACATTAACTGTAATAAAGAATTAATTTTGTGTTAAACTGATGTGAATATAAGAATTGAATTTTAAAAAGACCAGTTAAATCCAGTTAAAACATAATTGGAATATTCTAGGTAAAGATAAAGATCACTTGAACTAGTCTGGTAACAGTGCAGATGGAATGACTTTGTTTTAACACAGCCATGGAAATCATAAATATCTTAGTATAATGTTAATTTTTCCATATGTACATTAACATTTCTAGAAACCATTATGATTATTTTTTATTGTGATGGTCAAAGTTATATGTGATACCAAAACCTCATCCATGGGACATTTGGATGTGCTGAAGGAACAGAAGCAGAGGACATAAAGAGCTGGTAAGAAGAGCCATGTGGGACACAAATAACAACCCACAATTGCAGTTGAGTGGGCTCACTCTGGACCCAGGAAACCTGTTGTATCCAATATGTCTGACCGGTGGGATAGGAGATGCTCTCAGGTGTTTAGAAATTGAAGAGTTGGTGAATAGGTGGTGTGATGGTTAATTTTATGTGTCAATTTGTCAGACTAAGAGATGCCCAGATAGTTGGTAAGATGTTATTTCTGGAAGAGATTAGCATTTGTGGCCTGAGTAGCAAAGATCATGCTCACCAATGTGGGCAGATATCATCCAACTCACTGAGGGCCTGAATAGAGCAGAAAGGCGGGGAAAGGGTAAAATTGCTCTCACTGCTTGAGTTGAATCTTCTATCTTCACCTGCCCTTGGACTTTAGTACTTCCAGTTCTCGGGCCTCTGAAATCAGACTGGGACTTAAACTGTCACCCTCACCCCTCCAGCAGGTTCTTAGACTGGGATGTGGACTGGGACTCACATAATTGACTTCCCTGGTTCTCAGGCCTTAGAGTTTGGAATAGAACTGAAACACTGGCTTCCTTGGGCCTCCAGTTTACAGATGACAGATTGTGGGACTTCTCAGCTTACATAACCATGCGAACCAATTCCTCTAAATAAATCCCTTTCTAAAGATGTTATTGGTTCTGTTTCTCTGGAGAAACCTGAATACTATACTTGAGAAAGTTATGATTCCATTATGTTTGTTGAATTAGGGAGTCATAAATCTTTGGAGAGTACAGGAGCAATCAGGCCCCCCGGGAATAAGAGATTGAAAGAGTGATGCAGTATTGCGGTTGATGTCCCTGATGAAGTACTGGGATTTGCATAGAGTATTTTACATTGGTAGAATAGGAGTGCACACTAGAAACCAAAGAGTAGAGGGAAACTAGTCACAGGACAAAGCTACCATGTTGTAGATTAGCCAAAACACTGCAAAATTAAATATCATTGTAAAATTCATTAGATTCTCACAGGGGCATTTTATGTTCAGAAACATTATTTAGAGTTTAGTTTGGTTTTAGAAATTAATATTCAATTTATTAAAGTTACAAATTCCCCAAGTAGTTCGTCTTTAAGCTTTTAAGCGCTGCATATGAATTATATTTCTAAGTCTAGTAAATTTTTATTACCAATTTTAATAGGCTTTTGAATAATGTTTGGCCGCATTTAAAAACTTAGTTAATTAAACACCTTCAACAGTTTAAACTGCTTTCATAAATTTAATATATTCAATTTCTTTTTTAAGTATTCCAATTGTTTAATTAACAAATAAAACCCTCTTGAATACTTAAATAACTCATATAAATTTAACATGGTAAGGTAAACCTTAAGTTCTCTTAAATGTTCCAATACTGAATATAAAATTAGAAAACCTATATTAATTTTTCAATTATACTTATTAAAATTGGAATTATGAGATTAGTCAGTTGGACTGCTAAAACGTCAAAAATTTAAAAATGAATTGCACGTGCTTAAGTAGCAAATACATGTGACTTTTAAACTTAACAAAAAATACAACACTGTAGGTTTTTTTTAATACATCTCTATAGTAACTTTTAGATTTCCCATGAGTTAATGATGCCTATCATTAAAAAATCTTTTCATCCTAAAAATTATCCTAAAGCAAAGTTTGGGAGTTGCTTGAGGTTGTTTATTGCTCAGGGACTATAATTCGTAATTATGGACAGCAACACATTTTTTCTCATGATCCTAACTTTCCTGCTGAGCTACTTAATGTTATCATGTCATGGACTAAAAAACTTAAAGAACTTTTAGTTATATCCCCATATCAGAGTCATCATTGCCTAATTTTCAGATCAAATTAGAGTCTAGAAAGTCAACTAAGTTATCCATATACCTAATTGACTATAAATAATTCCATTTATAAATTATGAATATGTGATGACTTATTCACTGTTTTGCCTTTTTACCTATGTGTTGAACTCTTTTGAATGCTAAGATTCAAAAGATGGTATCTGGTTAAAGTCTATATGTTTCCAAAATCTTGGCCTAGCTTTTCAGTCATATCTCCTAAGGTTATTTCCTGAGAGAAAACCTACTCAGAACTTATGCTACAGACTGGATAATGTATTATTTGGATAATGCCTTGAGCTCCAAAGCCTTACTGCTGCTAGGGGTGAGCAGCCTAGCGCATGACCACACTTCATCAGTACTGCCCTGGAGCCAGATAACCGAAGCAGAAGGTTGAAAATAAACACTGCCTATTCCTCTCTTGGCCGAGAAGAGAATTGACCATATCCATCATTCAGGGATGTATTACTAAATATCTAAATTTCCTAGGTCTTAAGTTTTAGAGAGTAATGTAATCAAAAGAACAAATAGTTTTGAGATAAATATTTCTAATAACAAGTGTGTAGTCACCAAGGTTACAGGCTCTGGAGCCAGGTTGCCTGGGATCAAATCCTACCTCTGATACTTGCGAGTTTCTATACCCTAATGGATATTGATTAACTTGATATGTTTTCATTTGCACATGTTGAAAATATAATAATAATAATAAAGTCTACTGAAAAAGGTGTAATGAGGATTAATTTAGATGACTGCATATTAATCCCCTGGGTTGATTTTAAAAATAAACACAGGCTTCTAGATCCATTCTAAAACTAAATTGGAATCTTTGAAGGTGGGCCTTAAGTAATGCTCATGAGAAGATGAGAATTGGCCAGGTCCAGTGCCTCATGCATGTAATCCCAGCACTTTGGCAGGCCAAGATGGGCCCTCCAGTTGAGACCAGCCGTTCGAGACCAGCCTGGCCAAAATCGGAAACTCTATCTGTATTAAAAATGCAAAAGAAAAGAAAAAAAACTTAGCCAGGTATGGTGGCACATGCCTGTAATCTCAACTACTATGGAGGCTTTGTGAGAATCACTTGAACAAGGGAAGCCGAGGTTGCGGTGAGCCAAGATTGCATCACTGCACTGTGACCTGGGCAACAGAGCTAGACTCTGCTGAAAAACAAAACAAAACAAAACAAAACAAAAAAGATTTAAAGTACTATATTCAAGGGGAGTGTGGTGGCTCATACCTGTACTCTCAGTGACTTGGGAGGCTAAATTGGGAAGATCTCTTAATCCTAGGAGTTAGAGGCTACAGTGAGCTACGATCACAAGACTACGTTCCACCCTAGGTGATGAAGTGAGACAGAACTCAACTCCAGATACAAACAAAAAGAGAAAACAAAACTAGTATGTTACATTGCTCCTACTGCATGCTGGTCCATATTAAAGATTACTCCCTAATTAGTTACATGCAAGGTGATATGCTCCCCATCTTCTCCTCATCTCCCATTTCTTAGCAGGTCACAGGCAGCTAACATTTCCCTTTGTTTATTATAGATGAGGAAGTAAAACCAGATTTTCTTAGCAATATGGTATGTGTATACATAGTACAATAATTCCACATTAGAGTTCTGCTGCCTTTTGGATTAAGATCACAACCGGCCGGGCACGGTGGCTTACGCCTCTAATCCCAGCACTTTGGGAGGCCGAGGCTGGTGGATCACGAGATCAAGAGATCAAGACCATCCTGTCCAACATGGTGAAACCCCGAACCCCGTCTCTACTAAAAATACAAAAATTAGCTGGGCGTGGTGGTGTGCACCTGTAGTCCCAGCTACTCGGGAGGCTGAGGCAGGAGAATTGCTTGAACCCAGGAGGCAGAGGTTGCAGTGAGCTGAGATCCCGCCACTGCACTCAGCCCTGGCGCCTGGCTACAGAACAAGACTCTGTCTCAAAAAAAAAAAAAAAAAAAAAAAAAAAAAAGGAAAAGAAGATCACAACCATGGTGTATTGTTATTGAGTCTTTCAAGGTTAAACTCTGGCCTTTAGCTTTTAACCTGTCACTTGATTCTAACACCTTGTCTATAGACTGGCGATCTTTTTTTGTAAAGAGATAGATAGTAACTATTTTAGGCTTTAGAGTCATGTGTTCACTGTGCTAACTACTCAGCTCTGGCATCATAGTACAAATGCAGCTATAGCCAATATGTACTAAAAAAAAGCATAAGGCTGTTATCATAGTACGTTTTATACTACTATAACAGGATACCACAGACTGGATAATTTACAGTGAATAGAAATTTACTGGCTCACAGGGCTGGAGACTGGGAAGTCCAAGATTAAGAAACTAGCATCTGACAAGGTCCTCTTTGCAGCATCATCACATGGCAGAAGGCATCATATGACAGAAAGGGAAATAAAGAGGGCAAGAGAGAGAACGAGAAGGAACAAATCCACTCCCACCTTAAAAACATTAGTCTAGTCATGAGGGAAGAGCCCTCATGACCTAAACATCCCACCTCCCAGTACCATCAGAATGGCAATTAAGTTTCAATATGTTTTGGAGGAGACATTCCAACTGCAGCATCCATGTTCCAGTATAATTTTATTTACAAAAGCAAGCCATGGGTCAGATTTACACCACAAGATGTAATCTTCCAAACCCTGATCTAAACCATGAATTTTCCATATCTTACTAATATCCTATCTTAATTTTAGCAAGAATGTTATTTCCAAGGTGCGATACATGTGCCTTTGCATGTGTATGGGGGACAGGAGGTTAATACGTGGGTCTTAGGTCTCTAACAGGAAAATGTTTGCTAGCTAAGCCTATCCTATAGGGGAGTCCCAGTAGTACTTGTTTGGTAGTCTTCTAAACCTGCTCCAACAATTCTCCACTATTCATAATAAAGATTCCTAGACTTATTCCCACAGTGAAAGCATCATCATTCCTGAGAGTACTCAAAACATATTATTATTTCCTCCGTATTTTCTACTGAGGCTCAAGGCCAGGAACCCATCAAGCCAGGTAAACTTCATTACTCATGTTTTTCTCAATGCAGCTTCTCAAGGATGGGACCTGTTAGTGCTCTAAAGCTTACCTGCATTTCTCAACATCTGATAACTTAATTCCTGTAATATGTCTCTAACATGTTTCATCCCATGCATCTTCCCTTGGACTTTACATTCCCATGAATATCTTGTGCTTTCATCCATGGTGGTGTCCAACACAGACTACATAACATTGCTTATCCTGTTACAAGCCCCAGACCATAACAAAATGTTTCAGAGTAGGTGCAGCTGAGACAACACGTCTGAATTCTCCCATCAAGTCCATGTATTTTTTTAGACTTACTTTCTCTTATACAAGCAATCTAACTTTTTTGTTGTTGTTGTTAGTAATTACAGGTAAGTGGATACAATTATATCCAATGCTCTCCCCAACTCACAAGGGTAAGGGCATAATATCTCCACCAGGGAAGTCTAGTTTCTGCTGTCTGATGACAGAAGCTTATTGAACTTTATACTCTTCCAGTACCATGAGCACTATCTGTCTCCTGATGGGTACATTCATTCTCATCTTAGATCAAACATCATTTTGTAGTTTTCTGGTAACATTACATGCCACGGGAGAGCAATACCTGCTAATATGTACCCAGGTTTAGTCAGTCACCACGCAGGATGGAATTAAATACTACACAGATATAACTCTGTTCATGTGCCCTTCATTATCTTGAGGGAGGATCATTAGAGACATTTATCATAAATTCTACTTCTAAATAATGGCTGAAAATAAACAAACTTGAAGATGAAATGGATGGTAGAGAATATTTTCTTCTCTCATTAGGTGGACATTTGTTTATAGTGGTTGTGGAAATATATCCTTCTTCCCTAGTGCTCTTTTTTTATTTGTTACTTTTCTTTCAGTTTGCAGCACCAGCTTGCTAGAGTTCTGCATGTTTCTGTCCTGGCACCCTGCATCACCATACTTCGGACCTCTTTCATCTAGCTTCTTATTGAAGATGGTTGGTAGGAAGACTATTTTTGAGTCCTTATAATTCTGCAGTCATAAAACATACGATTTTAGTTGGAGGTTGATAACATATCATTAGTAATGATAATCATTTTCTCTTACAAAAACACGTCTTCCCATATTCAGTATTTTTTTCTTTTTCTTCTTTTTTGAAACAGAGGCTGGAGTACAATGAGTCGACCTCTGCCTCCCTGGTTCAAGCGATTTCATACCTCAGCCTCCTGAGTAGCTGAGATTACAGGCGTGTGCCACCGTGTCCAGCTATTTTTGTATTTTTAGTAGAGATGGGGTTTCATCATGTTGGCCAGGCTGGTCTCAAACTCCTGACCTCAGGTGATCTGCCCACACTGGCCTCCCAAAGTGCTGGGATTACAGGTATGAGCCACAGCGCCCAGCCCCATACTCAGTTTTATCTCACATACTCTAATCAGTTATTCATAGAAAAGAGAATAAGGGTGAAAGGAATGGATAACTCTGTAGTCTAAAATGTGTTTTCATAATTATTTACTTATTTTCCAATTTATCTTATGATTCCTCTGGTTTAAATGTATCCTCCAAAACTCATTTTAAAATTTAATTACCATTGTAACAACATTAAAAGGAGGTATCTGTAAGAGATGATTACATCATAAGGTCCCAGGAATGCAGGAATGCATTCCTGATAAAAAGGATGTGTTCAGCCCACTCCCCTCTCTGTCTCACATGCTTACTCGCTCTTCTACTGTGGGACGATACTCACCAGGTGTCACATTCTGCTCTTGAATTCTGTAGCTTACAGAATCATGGGCCAAATGAACCTCTGTTCTTTATAATTACTCAGCCTGTGGTATTCTGTTATAGCAGAAAACAAAAATGAATGAATACACTATTGTTTCTCAGCAGCAATTTTCACAGCTTAATAAAACATTCCAACAGAACACTGTCCATTGTTCATATTATTTTTTGTTATCAAAATACTAGGGACCTGAATGTTTCATACCAGCTGTCATGCATCCTGAATAAGTCTACCAGGTGCAACTAACTTTTTGTAGTTTGAAACAATATCTTTCAAAACTTTCTGTTGTAATACAAAATCACAGCAACTTAAATCAATGTCTATTGATTCCAGGTCCTTTTCTTTTGTGTGTACAAGGCTCAAATAGACTATGCTTTAATGAAATGCTAAACTCTTGACCTAATTGCTTTTGATATTTCTAAAGTAAATGTTGAACTGTCAGATATTCTTTGAGTTATCAATCTGAATCAGATCTTGTAATGTAGCCACCACTGCAAGCTATATTTGTACCAAATGAATAGAGCTGTCATATCTACAGTTGAATAAAACTACAAAAATACACCAAATTGTCTTTATTAATTCATTATTTATTTCCTTACCCAGTGACCCACATCTCCATTGTATAAATTACCCAGAAGTACTTGAGTGAAGAGTATTTACTCAAATATTAAGTACGTTTTTTCTTCTCAGTTAAAATACCCTCAAATTATGTAGGGAGAAAATAAGACAAAACCAAAACCAAATGAAAGCTTTCTTTTATTGCAAGAGTGCTAAAGAAAATATAAGAGAATACCTATAATATGTATCTGAATTTGTACTGTCCCTCTTGAATACAATCATTAGTGTACTGCCTCTGGGACAAAGTATAAAATAGTATGTTTTCATAAAATAATTAAATAATTTTCATCCCCTGTTGACAAAATATGTTTTGTAAAGACTTTTTTGGTCTGAAATGCATCTCCTTTTTCCTGTTTCAACAATGAATAATGCTTTTCAGGTTTGAAACGAGATAGGCTTGTTTTTTTGTTAGGTAGTCAAACATTTCTGTCTTTACATTGTTCATGAGTAAAAGAAATTTATGTACTGATGTGAAAAAATGCATTTATAATTAACTTGTCTTATAAAATCCTAATGATCATGCATTTAAACTATCAAACCTTTTACAATAACATATAATCAAAACTAAAACAAAAGTGTTATTTGCCTTTTAGAAAAACTCACACCTGGTATAGTAACTGCTTTGAATTTAGTGGAATGCCCTTCAAAATAATAAGCCTACTAATATAGCACTCACAATTTAATATATATTATTGACTACCTACTATGTGCTTAAAGATAATATATATAATGTTTTTCCTGTATGTAAATAACTATAATAAAGTTAATTCATAAATTAGGCACAGTAAGAAATTAAAAATAGAATAATTACAACCTTAACACTATAATAAAAGTTACATGAATATGTTTCTTCTCTTAAATTTTCTAAAATTACTGCATGCATCTATTTTTGAGCCACAGTTGACATAGTGAAACCAGTATACCAGGAAGAAATGGACGAATTCCTGGACACTTGTATTCTACCAAGACTAAACCAGGGGGAAGTTGAAACCCTGAATAGACCAATAACAAGGGCTGAAGTTGAGGCAGCAATTAATAGCCTACTAACCAGAAAAAGTCCAGGTCCAGATGGCTTCACAGACAAATTCTCCCAGATGTACAAAGATGAGCCGGTTCCATTTCTTCTGAAACTATATGAAACAATACAAAAAGAGGGAATTCACCCTAACTCATTTTATGAGACCCATCATCCTGATACCAAAACCAGGCAAAGACTCAACAAGAAAATGAAACTTCAGGCCAATATCTATGATGAGCATTGACACAAAAATCTTCAATAAAATACTGGCAAACTGAAAGCAACAGCATATCAAAAAGCTTATTCATCACGATCAAATAGGCTTCATTCTGGGAATGCAGGTCTGGTTCAACATAGGCAAGTCCATAAACGTAATCCATCACATAAACGGAACCAAATACAAAAGCCACATGATTATCTCAATAGATGTAGAGAAGGCTTTTGACAAAATTCAACAGCCCTTGATACTAAAAACTCTCAATAAACTAGATATCAGTGGAACATATCATAAAATAATAAAAGCTATTTATGACAAACCTACAGCCAGTTTTATACTGAATGGGCAAAAGTTGGAAGAATTCCCTTTGAAATCAGGCACTAGACAAGGATGCCCTCTCTCACCACTCCTGTTCAATATAGTATTGGAAGTTCTAGCCAGAGCAATCAGGCAAGAAAAAGAAATAAAAGGTATTCAATTAGGAAAGGAGGAAGTCAAACTGTCTATATTTGCAGATGACATGATTATATATTTAGAAGACCCCATCGTCTCAGTCCAAATCTTCTCAAACTGATAAGTGACTTCAGCAAACTCTCAGGATACAAAATCAATGTGCAGAATCACAAGCATTCCTATATACCAATAAGACAAACAGAGAGCCAAATCAAGAGCAAACTCCCATTCACAATTGCTGCAAAGAGAATAAAATACCTAGTAATACAACTAACAAAGCATGTAAAGGACCTCTTCTAAGAGAACTACAAACCACTGCTCAACAAAATAAGAGAGGACACAAAGAGATGGAAAAACATTCCATGCTCATGGTTAGGAAGAATCAATATTGTGAAAATGGCCATACTGCCCAAAGTAATTTATAGATTCAATGCTATCCCCATCAAGCTACCAATGACCTTCTTCATAGAACTGGAAAAAACTACTTTAAACTTCATATGAAATCAAGAGAGCCTCCATAGCCAAGACAATTCTAAGCAAAAAGAATAAAGCCGGAGACATCACATTGCTGGACTCCAAACTATACTACAAGGCTACAGTAATCAAAACAGCATTGTACTGTTACTAAAACAGAGACATAGACCAATGGAACAGAACAGAGGCCTCAGAAGCAAGACTACACTTCTACAACCATCTGATCTTTGACAAACATGACAAAAACAAGCAATGGGGAAAGGACTCCATGTTTAATAAATGGTGTTGGAAAACTGGCTAGCAATGTGCAGAAAGCAGAAACTGGACCTCTTCCTGTCACCTTACAGTAAAATTAACTCCAGATGGATTAAATATTTAAACATAAAACTTAACACCATAAAAACACTAGAAGAAAGCCTAGGCAAAACCATTCAGGACATAGGCATAGGCAAGGACATCATGACTAAAACTCCAAAAGTAATGGCAACAAAAGCCAGGATAGACAAATGGGATCTAATTAAAATTCAGAGCTTCTGTATAGCAAAAGAAACAATCATTAGAGTGAATGGGCAACCAACAGAATGGGAAAAAGTTTTTGCAGTCTACCCTTCTGACAAAAGGCTAATATCCAGAATCTACAAAGAACTAAAACAGATATACAAGAAAAAAACAAACAACTCCATTCAAAAGTGGGCAAAAGATATGAACAGACACTTTTCAAAAGAAGACATATATATGAGTCCAACAAACATACGAAAAAATGTTCATCATCACTGGTCATTAGAGAAATGCAAATCAAAACCACACTGAGATACCATCTCACACCAGTTTAGAATGGTGCCATTAGAAAATCTGGAGACAACAGATTCTGGAGAGTAGGTGGAGAAATAGCAACACTCTTATACAGTAGGTGGAAGTGTAAATTAGTTCAACCATTGTGGAAGACAGTGTGGCAATTTCTCAAGGATCTAGAAATAGAAATTCCATTTGACCCAAAATCCCATTACTGGGTATATACCCGAAGAAATATAAATTGTTCTATTGTAAAGCCACATGCACACATATGTTCATTGCAGCCCTGTGTACAATAGCAAAGACCTGGAACCAACCCAAATGCCCATCAATGATAGACTGGACAAAGAAAATGTGGCACATTTACACCATGGAATACTAAGCAGTCATAAACAATGATGAGTTCATGTCCTTTGTAGGGACTTGGATGAATCTGGAAATCATCATTCTCAGTAAACTGACACAAAGAACAGAAAACCAAACACCTCATGTTCTTACTCATAGGTGGGTGTTGAACAATGAGAACATGTGGACTCAGGGAGAGGAGCATCACACACTGGAGGCAGTTGAGGGCGTTTAGGGAGGGACAGTGGCAGTGGGGAGGGTAGGGAGGGTGAACATGGGGAGAAATGCCAGATATAGTCAAAGGGGGAATAGGGGCAGCAAACCACCTGGTTACGTATGCACCTATGCAACAACCCTGCTTGACCTGCACATGTACCCCAGAACCTAAAGTAAAATTAAAAAAAAAAAAAGTGTATGTGTGGAATAAAAATTTTACATAATTTAAAGGGCACATTATCAGATGAATGTTTTCCATGGCAGCTGTCATAAATCAAAGTCTATATTATTTTGAGTTCTTTAAGAAGCAGGCACTAAAACAAGATCAGCTGGGCAATCCATATCATATATTAAAATATCATGTGTAATATAAATTAGCATGAAAAGGAGGGATCCAGAGAAGGCTATGAGAGCTGTTAGACTGTGGTGCTTGTTTAACCTTCTATGAAGGAGAGAGTGAAATATGGAAGGTTGGAAGGGTGCCAACATCTTGGGGTGTGGGGCAGAAATAAAATAATTCTCCAAGAACAGTAGAGTGTCCTCTAGTATAAGTTTCCCAACAGAGAAGTCCTGTGTTTCTGGAAATGGCTTGGCTTTAACATTTTTAAAATGCTCAATCATTGGTTAAGAGTAGCTCATGCAAAAGATGGCCTCAGTGGGGACACATTGACGGTTAAATAATTAGAAAATTACAATATCCCAAAACTTGTGGGATACAGAAAGGAGATGTTAAAAGAGAAGTTTATAGTGGTAAATGTTTACCACAAAAAAAAGAGAAAAGATGTAAAATAAATAACTGAACTTAATTCCTCAAGGAACTAGAAGAACAAAATAAACATGCACTTAACACTTTGACATGTTTTAGTCTCTAAGATCTTTTCTTTGGAATTAATGATACTTAAATAAATGTCATATAATAAGCATGTGAAATGATTTCTGTGGAAGGAACTGTGTTTTTAATATTTCATTTTTTATTATAATCATCAAACTATTATCAAATATTTCTTACTTTTACCACATCAATAAATATTTCTTGAGATTTTTACTATAGATTTAACAAGCAGATGTCTGTTTATTTAACCTTTTATGGTGTAATTTTTTAACATTATTCTCCATAGGAATAATTGATAAACATTGCGTAAACTTAGCCTGTATTTATGAATTTTGATCTCATGAACTGCTTCCTGGGAAATGTTTTATTGTTTACTTATATTCATTTGTGTTTAACTTCATCTGGTTTGTAGATATCTGAACAGCCTCATTAACCGTCTTCACCCTTGACATTCCAACAGAACACTGTCCATTGTTCATATTATTTTTTGTTATCAAAATACTAGGGACCTGAATGTTTAATACCAGCTGTCATGCATCCTGAATAAGTCTACCAGGTGCAACTAACTTTTTGTAGTTTGAAACAATATCTTTCAAAACTTTCTGTTGTAATACAAAATCACAGCAACTTAAATATAACACTAATCACATTTAAAAACATTGAGAAGGCTGGGTGCTGTGGCTCACACCTGTAATCCCAGCACATTGGGAGGCCAAGGCAGGTGGATCACTTGAGGTTAGCAGTTCAAGATCAGCCTTGTAACCACGACTGTACTAAAAATACAAAGTTAGTCAGAGGTGGTGACACGTGCCTGTAATCCCATGTACTTGGGAGGCAGAGGCAGGAAAACCACTTGAACCCAGGAGGCAAAGATTGCAATGAGCTGAGATTGTGCCATTGCTCTCCAGCCTGGGCAATGAGAGGGACACTCCATCTCAAAAATAAATAAATAAATAAATAAACATTGAGAAAAACTTTCAAAAAATGATGTTAATTTTTATTAGATGAGAATCAGTAATGGTGTAGTAGATTACAGCAGTGTTCTGTTTGAATGTATGTGTCTTTCATGATCAACCTCAAAAACACTGTGATGATAGATTAGAGACTGGGTATATGCCACCGCCCAAATATGTCATATTTAAAACTACACATTTTGGCATTATTTTACAGGTGGAATATATTCAATGGAAGGACCTTAAAAGATAAGCTCTATCTAATCATAAGCGTATTATATATTAATTCTACAAAATATCAGCAATGAAAATATTCAGCTATATATTTTAGTTTTGCCTGTGATAAGTCAGAGGATATTCTGGCCATGTTTCTTGGTTTGCATTTATTTATTAACATTACAGAAAATCCTGAGAACAAGATATTCTCTCTCATTCTCTCTTTCTCTTCCCCTGTTCTCTCCATCTTTCTTTATCTCTGTCAATGTTCTGTCTTATTTACATTTGTATCTATGTTTTCCTGGAATTACAAAGGTTTAACAATTAAAATATTACATTTCTGTCAATAGACTACTTTGATCAATTTGTTGTAGAGATTATAATAGTTTTAAATAGTTATATTATCTCTTCCAATGGAGTTTTGCTGAAATGTGAGGGTAACATGGATGAGAATGTGAGGTAGGTGTATATTCAGTGTATTAATATAACTATTTAGATTTTTAAATATAGCTAATGCTAACTATATTATAGAAATGAGATTTTTCAAATTACATATTATAAGTTCATTTTTCAATGATAATATTGTTTAAATTGTCTACCAAGAATTGTCACTTTAAGCATTATGATTTATAACGTTTAGGGAATTAGTTATCCATTTTGATAAAAACTTTTCTCTAACTTTACTCTTACTTATGAGACTAACTTAAAGTACCATCTCATTACTTTTGGTGATACTATAAAGCATAAAGATAATATCTATTTTTGCAGTTCATTTATATCTACAATCATTAAAAAATAAAGCCATAATACCAAAGTACATCTAGACTCAATTAAATACCTAAATGTTATTTTCTAAAATTCAGTATGTGAAAACAGTCTTTAATAGGCTTCACCATTTATTCTCTGAAGATACTGCCTATGACAAAATCATTTTTTGAAGAGCAAAATATCATGTTATTTTAAATGTAATTTTTATTATGTTCCAGTTACACATAAAAAGTATTTTAGGAACATTCATTCAATTAACATTGTTTATTTTAGCTCCTTAGCAGATTTTTATTATCATATTTTGTAAATTAATATGATTAAAAAATGTATTTCTTCTCATTATAGTCACATAGTGTTACACAGGTTATTGATCTAAATATAGACTACATGAAAGCCTTTGTCTATTCTCAAACTTTTTAGGAAAATAATTTGACTAGTGTTACTAAAGTTATACAAATGGCTTATAAATCATTATTCCAGTTTTTTAAAATACTGATTATTCTATAAGATGTAATGGCCAATGAAGTGATCATAAAACTACATGTTATAAGAGAAAATACTTCAAAGACACAATTATGATTATTCATACTCAAAAAACTTAAAGGGAATTATATACATAACCCTATATAAACGTTTATAAAACATATAAACTATTTTAAGACTAGTATTAAAAATATACGTTTAAGTTACTAATCACCTTACATCACCACTAATTCATTGTTGTGTTGTAATTTTATTGGATGATAATCATCACCATCTTTATCTTATAAACAGTGGAGACTAGGAAATGCAAAATAAGCATCACACCTCAAAGTCAAAATTTGAGTATGAGGAAG
This sequence comes from Plecturocebus donacophilus, assembly GCA_004027715.1. NCBI lineage: Eukaryota > Metazoa > Chordata > Mammalia > Primates > Pitheciidae > Plecturocebus > Plecturocebus donacophilus. The sequence goes on along the minus strand of PVKP010007708.1, from coordinate 52,201 downwards.
AGTCTTTATTCAACATAAATCTTCTATTTTAAATCTCCTCTTCCTCCCCATCTGCATCTAATTGTACTACATAAACATAAGCAATTTGAATTTAGACCTCAACAGAAATCACATTTCCTTTTTAAAAACCATCTAATAATATAGGAATACATGAAATGAATTCTAATTATTTTACTTTATGACATTTTGCTAAAAACTTACTCTCTGCATTTTTTATTTTTGTGTATTTCACTTTATGACATTTTGCTAATAACTTGTTCTGTACTTAAAAGTACATAGAGCATTATCAAATAACTCTGTGTACTTCTAAAATTCTAAATATACCATGACTATTTAATTTTAGTAATATGGCAAATGAGCTATTTTCTTACAGTGATGAAAGTTTAAATAATCCATATTTATTACATGTAATAAATTTACATGTAGAGATATAGAAAAAGATAAATATTGAAATTGATATTTTTTACTGAGATTTAATCCAAAAATATTTTCAGATAAATTGGCACATGTATACTTCTGTAACAAACTTGCACGATCTGCACTTGTACCCCAGAATTTAAAGCATAATTAAAAAAAAAATTGGATATTTGTTTAAATAAACTGTCTAGGATTTTCCTCAAGTTTTTAAAAAATTCGTGTGTGTGTGTGTACTATTTCAATTTGCCAATGCTCCCTACAGAGAGAATAACTTTCTCGGTTGTTCGTGACACCCTCTGTTCACAGAAACAAGCCCCTTGCTGTTCAAGTCCAATCTTTGAACAGTGGGGAAAAATACGTTAACTGTAATTGATTTGTGGTCATCAGCTGGGCTTTTCAACCAGAAAAATCAGCTGAAATTGCTAGTAGCTTTGAGGATTGCAGTATCTGTTTTTCTAGTAACACTACCAAACCCCGAGTTCTTGGCCTATTGTCTTTCAAGAGTTCGTTCTTTATATATGAATAGTCTAATTCCCTTTGTCAGCCCAGAATTCCATGCTGAGTAATTGATAAGCAAATTAATAGAAAAAAAAGTCTCTTTCTTTTTTTCTATATTCTATCCTGTACACTATTCACTAGGCTTCAAACATTTCTTAATTTCATCACTATTGGCATTTCTTAAGTAGCCAAAGTAAGACTCAAACTAAATCTCTTACTTTTAGGGAGATGACTAATCTGGTGACATTTAGAAGGCATATTTGAACAAAATACTAAATTATAGGTAATTAGTTAGTTCAGCATTTTACTACTTATATTTTGCATTTATATACATAACAGAAATTTTATTGGCATCTGTTATATTTAATATATTTTATGATGAAACAATCAAGGCTGTAGTAAATTAAAATAGTTGCCAAAAGTTTCAGTGCGAATAGGTGACAGATACTGAGAAAGAGTGTAAATATTTTAACAGTGGGTCTCTTACTCTTTTTAGTATTTCATGCTGCCTCATAGAATGAGTTACGTGTGCTTAGCATATATTAAGCTCAGTTTAGAAAAAAACAAGAATTAAAATATTCCTAGAAAGAATCATTTGTTTTGACTTAAATAAAACTCAATAAAAGGGTTTTTGATTCACAAATGACCAAAGCAAAAAGTAAATCTAACACTTGTGTTTAGGCCTAAAATGACAAAAATTTGTAAAAAAAAAATTTAAATCAAAATTCTTGAAATTAAGTATCAAACAAGAAGGCAAATACTTATTAAACCCTTAAGCTTCCAGTAGATCACCATGGAAGAGTAAAGAAATAATTTCACGAAGTCTTGGAAACCTCAATTTTATATCATTGTAGAATTTTCAAATCAACACTAATGATTCAATAAATTTCTCTTACTGACTATAAGAGATATTGAATAAGACTTCTCCATAATATTCCTCGTGTATCTATTTTCTTTGTAGTTATTTCACTTATACTTTAAAAATGCATTCCCATGGTTACTCTTCTTAAATCATTTCTAAAGTTAGGTGAAATATAAATACATTATTGAGCTTGAGTTTGTTTAAAAATGTCAATATTTGGCCCAATTATGAACATCTAGGACCTAAATCACTGTATAGAACACAGATGATGCTTAATAACGTTTTCGGAAAGAAGAAAAAAATAAAGTAATGAAAGAATTAAAGTACAAAAGGAAACAGAAGTAGTCTAAGACAGTATATGGTGGTCTTCTCTTGCTTTATAATAAATTAGCACTAAGCAGCTTAAAACAACAAATTTATTATTTCACATTTCTTGAGTAAGGATTCTGGAGAATTCTTAGTTCAATCATTTGCTCAAGGTCTCACAAGGCTACAATGTAGTCTAGCCAATAATGTAGTTGGCCAGACTACATTATCATCTGGGGGCTCAAATTTGGAAGAATTTGCTAGCAAGTGCATTCAGGTTGTTAGTAGAATTAAACTCCTTGCTGTCTCATGATTAGAAACATTTTTTGGATTTTACAAACTGCCCTCAACTCCTTGCCACCTGTCTGCCTATATTATAAAACTCACAAATTGTCATCTCTACATAAAAATGCAGTCTGGCTGACACCTTGATTGCAACTTTGTGAGATTTAAGCAAATTACCCATCTAAGTCATGCTGAGGCTCCTGGCTCACAGATATTGTGAGCAAGTCAGCAATAAAAAGCATGAGAGGAGGTGACTCTCAGAGATGCAGCAGGGCCAAATCAAGTGTGGTCTTATAGATCATGATTAACAATTTAAATTTTAATTCGGATGTCATACTTAGTTCATACTAAAAGAGGCCCTTTCTTTGTCCTTTATTCTTTAAAAACATCTCTTCTGCCAAGAAGAGATTAGTGAGGGCTTCTGTGTTTACTTTGAAGGTACAGTGAATAAAACTTGTTGATGAGTTGGATAAGGAGGGTTAGAAAAAGTAAGGTATTAAAATTCACTGCTAGTTTTATAGCTAGAATAGTTTGTTGAACAGTATAATGAGTTTAATCTAATCTGCTATCCTCTTAAATCTATGGCTATGAGAAAATATGTGAGGCACTTAGGATAAAAAAAATCACAGTATGTCTTGTAACTTTTCCCCAACCTAATAATTTAATATCTACACATAGCCTTCTGTAAACAGCAATTTGTATCACCCATCCCCAAACCTTAACTGATTATTTTTAAATTTGCTTCTTTCTTTGTATCCATTTATTTGAGATATGCAAAGTCTCCTTTTATCAACTGCACAAAGCCAGGAAGAAATGTTACAAGTCCAACACATGCGTATGCCTGCTGCATAGTAACATATCAATACACTGAGATAGCAGGGTTTGTAGCAGAGAAAGAGTTTTAGATTGCAGGGTGGCCCAGTGTCAGGATGGAAAGAGACCCTCAAATCTTTCCCCTCAAGGAGTTCCTGACTGGGGTTTTCAAGGAGATAACGGAGTGTGAGGGGTTAGAAAATTGGAGTTATTGATTGGTTGGGGTTAATGGGATATAATTATCAGTATGTGGAAAATGCATTCTTTGGTGAGTCAGCTCCTCATAGGGTCCGTCAGACCAGCTGGTATCGGTGGTTTCATGGCTAAAGAATATCTCAGATAGAAAACAACATTTCACAGTGTGAAGGTATCTATAGAGGAGTTTAGAGGAATCACAACATTTAGATAGAGTTTGCATGTTTCTTGGGTAGTAGACAGCAAAAACTAAGAGAAAGTTGGCCAGAGAGCAAACTGCCCTAATGATTAATGCTGAGTACTCTGCAAGGTTGGTTTATTTTTGTTGCCCCCTCCTCTCCTGTCTTCTGTGATTAATTCTGTAATGTTTATAGGGATGATTTCAGAAGCATTTATTTTTCAAGGATTGCTTTTTCGATCCATTTAAATTAAATCAGTTTTAAAAATATGCAACTAGATTTATACTGAAACTTTGTGTACATGATACTGTTTGAAGAAATGCAGTTCTCACAACATCAATAACAAGCATGTCAAATAAATATGACTGTGCAGGGTCAGAAAAGTGGCTTTTTACAGTAAATTCACATTCATAAATAACTATTACATTTGACATATTTCTTATTTCACTATAGTTTAAGTAGAAAGTGAAACTGTACAAAGGTCAAGAAAATTTGAATGGATTTTCCTCCATCACTACTAAATTCTCTTCTATAGGATAGTTTTACTTATACAAAATAGCAATCCTTGTATTCTTTTTTTTCAAAAGTAATATTACAAGCTCAGATTAAAGTTTCTAAATGTTAAATTTCTCAGTTTAAATTTAGTTTTAGTTTCATTTGAATTCTTTATAGGATGTCTGTAACATCAAATATAGAGATAAATATAACAACAAATGGTCGATATTTATACAACTATTGTAAGGATGTCTCAGGATTTCTGTGTGGCAACTGGTATAATAAATATTGCATCCAATAACATTATCTCTACTTTCATGGTAATGTTTTGACATATTAGTAGTTTTGCAGATTCGGATTTGGTAGATAGCATATAATTCAACATGTTAGAGAAGGCTTTGTAATTATCTGAACAAATTATTATGTTCAATTTTGGTTATGAAATTGAGTTTACTTTTGGCCATCTATTGAATATGTAGAAAAAAGACAGATTCATATGTGTCTCCAGTGAGATAATCCAGAATAACTACAAATAAGTAGGGATTATTACAATACAAACATTAATTGAAGTCCAGCTTAGAGTATTGTGTAGGTGAATGAGAGCTGGTACTGAGAAAAGTACAGTAAGTAATGCTGGGTACTTAAGCATTTGATATTAAAGAATGTAGTTTGGCCAGGAGCGGTGGCTTATGCCTATAATCCCAGCACTTTGGAAGGCCAAGGTGGGTGGATCACGAGGTCAAGAGATTGAGACCATCCTGGTCAACAAGGTGAAACCCTCTCTCTACTAAAAATACACAAAATTAGCTGGGCATGGTGGCGCACGCCTGTAGTCCCAGCTACTCGGGAGGCTGAGGGGGGAGAATTGCTTGAGGCTGGGAGGCGAGGTTGCGGTGAGCCGAGATCCTGCCATTGCACTCCAGCCTGCGTAACAAGAGTAAAACTCTGTCTCAAAAATAAAAAGGAATGTGGTTCACCAAAAAGACTAAGCAGAAACATCAGTTTGAGAAACAAAGTGTATCAAAAAAAAAAAAAATCAGAGGGGTTATTTTCCCTTAAAGAGGCTAACCGTGCCAAAATTCAACAATGAGATCAAGTAATTTATAAACTGAACAGCTGTTTCTGAGTTTGGCAGTTGAGTAATCAACCTGAGAGTATCTATATGCTCTTAATGCAAATAGCTTCAATGGGAAAATTCAAACTAAAGTATTTGGAATGGAGACCACTAATTTAGACATTTATTTAGTGTCAGGCCTGGTTAAGAGGAAAAGCAATGCTGGCTCTCAGCCTGACCTCCTGTGGGCAAAATGCTTCATTCTTTAGTGCCCTACAGTGTCTGAATAAATGGCTAAATTTTTTGCTTATCTGCAAAATGGTCCTGATAATAAGATCTGAAACGATGTTTACTTATATTTGTAAAGTAGGTAACTTAATGTTAAGTATATAGATAAAATGTCCCATGTGCCTGTGTAAAATAACTTACATTAGATGAATCAATTTAACATTGATTATCCAAAATTGCTTTTTATAAAAATACCTTTAAGGTATTATCATTTTCTATGAAATTTATCATTATTTATAGATAATATAGTGTGGTAACATACACTCCACTAATAAAATGTTTTTCATATTCTTTAATTCTCACGAATTAAATCTATAATAAATCATTAGTAAATGCTGTGTGAGCAAATGAACATCTTTTAATAAGGAGAGGCTTGATTGGATGCCCTTTAGTCCTCTCTTCTAACATTTCTTCCTTCCTTATTTATATAAATACTTCCTTTGTTTTTTTTTTTTTTAAAAAAGTCTCTCTTAATCTATTTTTTTAAAAGTAAATATCAAAATGGTAAAACTTTACATGGTCCCAGAAGATTCTTCTGATGAATAGAATATATATATATAATCAAGTAATATATTCAAAATTTAGACTCAAACTCAGTCTAATTGTTCAAATAAGATGTATTTGACTATTATGGGAAAATAGGGTTAAGAAATATGTATAAATAATACATCTAAACAAAGTGATGATATTATACTTTTTTCGATTTTATTATTATATTTATTATTGTACTTTAGGTTTTGGGGTATATGTGCAGATCATGCAGGATTGTTGCATAGGTACATACATGGCAAGGTTGTTCGCTGCCTTCACCCTCCACCGTCACCTATATCTGCCATTTCTCCCCATGTTATCTCTCCCCACCCTCCCCGATCCCTGCTGTACATCGCCTAGCCACCCTCAGCAGACTCCAGTGTGTGATGCTCTCCTCCCTGTGTCCATGTGTTCTCATTGTTCAACACCTGCCTATGAGTGAGACCATGCGGTGTTTGATTTTCTGTTCTTGTGTCAGTTTGCTGAGAATGTTGGTTTCCAAATTCATCCATGTCCCTACAAAGGACCTAACTCATCATTTTTTATGACTGCATAGTATTCCATGGTGTATATGTGCCACATTTTCTTTGTCCAGTCTATCACTGATGGGCATTTGGGTTGGTTCCAGGTCTTTGCTATTGTAAACAGTGCCACAATGAACATACACATACATGTGTCTTTATAATAGAACAATTTATACTCCTTTGGGTATATACCCAGTAATGGGATTGCTGGGTTTAATGAAATTTCTATTTCTAGATCCTTGAGGAATCACCACACTGTCTTCCACAATGGTTGAACTAATTTACGCACCCATCAACAGTGTAAAAGTGTTTCTATTTCTCCACATCCTCTCTAGCATCTGTCGTCTCTAGATTTTTTAATGATTGCCATTCTGACTGGCATGACATGGTATCTCAACAATCACTACAGCAAACTGGCAACCAACAGAATGGGAAAAAATTTTTGCAATCTACCCATCTGACAAAGGGCTAATATACAGAATCTTACAAAGAATGAAACCAGATTTACAGGAAACAAACAAACAAACCCATTCAAAAGTGGGTGAAGAATATGAACAGACACTTTTCAAAAGAATACATATATGAGGTGACAAACATATGAAACAATGCTCATAATCACTGGTCATTAGAGGAATGCCTTTTTTTTTTTTTTTTTTTAGCAATTCAGCTAACTGAATTACTCTCAGGAGGTTTTAATTTCTCTATATCAAGGCTCGAGGAATGTAATTTCAGATTATATTACTAATTGCTTACTTGTAATAAAACAAAAACTATCATCTAGAAATTTTTTTCCAGTCCTCACGCTCTACCGGATGCGAATATGACTAGTGTAATATACTAAAAGAGTAAGGTGTTGTAAACAACCATACATTGAAATCTCCCAAGAGAATTCCAAAGCCAGAAATTTCTCATATTGTTATCTTAATGTAAATTAATATACCATATACTATTACTATTTTAATTTTATAAAAATTCTTTTAAATACTGGTATGAATATTGAATTTTATAAAGGGAGTTTTTAAGCCTGCTAAATTAACTAATTTAACTACTATTAAATAAATAATCTAGTAGCCATAGCTTATATTCTCAATGTCTTGGTTTTCAAAGAAAGGTCAAAAGTAATTTAGCTTAATTTGACTCTACTCCTTTGTGTACTTAAAAGTCTAACTATAAATAATTACTAAAGATAGAGTATTAATAAATAGATGAATAAATTATTATACAATAGATATGTAGAGAGATAGGCCATTTTTCCAAAACACTCTTAAGCTTGTCTCAGTTAATTGGATGCCCAGAACTGTAATACAGGCATATTCATTAAAAGGATAGTTGAACCCGGTAGTTGCAGAACTTAAAATAAAAAATATTTTCACAATGCAACATTTTTGAAGAATAAACTGGACATTTCATGCTAGAAAGCATGCCTAAGTTCACAAATAACACTATGAACTTAGATACCAAAAAGCAATTTGACAACACTGTTGTCCATATTATAGGATTCATTAATACATATCTATAACAGCTTCTGTTACTATAAAAAATCTAGCTGAAAATCAAATTCCGTATCTACTGTTTCATTAAAGTTGAGTAATATGAGTGTTAGTGTGTTAGTAGCTTCTAGTCATCTTATAATACAGTTATTAGCTATAAACAGACAAAGCTTGCCTTATGATAGTGATTTTATATGAAATAAATTTGTTTAGATAGCTCTTCTTTTTTTGTACAGTTTATTTAATAATCTATAAATATATTTATTTCCAGAAATTTTTCCTCCATTGAAATATTCCATACTTTTACACCTACAAGGAATTGTTCAATCTTAACTGAATAGACATTACATAAATTGTTTAAAAATGCATTTTATCTACAGATATAATGCTCATTTTCATGATGGAGAATGAAATAAACCAAAAATAGAACAAAAGAAGCAGTGGACATTATTAATAATAAACTTGCTTACAGCAAAATAACTTCAAATAATACAAACTGAAGCCTTGGGACTGCAGGCAAAAGGGCACCCATATTTAGAGAATCATTGATTTGAAATATGACACTCTTTAAACTTTGAAAAATAGTTTGAAGGTGATCACTGTCTCAGGATTAAGCTATCCTCACATTTAGAAGTAGAGGTTTAACTTTACAGAAGACAATATGTAAGAAAATGTAGCAGGTGGAAGGTTGTACTATCTTCTCAAAATAGTTGATTTCCTTACTGCCACAAAAAACAGGGCATACCAAAGCTAAGTAATAAAGGGATTGGATCGTAGAAGTTATGAAAATGTATTTTGTAGCTAGCTATCAAATTTTATCTTAGGAAATACATATATAAAGACTAATAAATAATCTTTTAAAATCTATTTTAGATTGTCTTGTCAAGTATTTTGTTATGTTTCATTTCTTAACAGTAAAATGTACCTCCTTCAATACATTCCTTCCCCAATATCAACTGCTCCTATATTGTGAATATATTATGTGTTTCATTTATGTTATTATGGCAATAATTTACTTAAAAACCTGTTAATTCATACAGTGTAATATTTTGTATATGTATGTGTTACTTGAAATTATATCCAGGCGCAGTCAGCTTTCTCAAGAAGCACTATTTGAGCCATGGAAGATGTCATCTAGAATTTACAATAAAGGCCACAATTCAGAGGCAAGTACTATAAGCATTTCAGCTTTCTTTAATTCTGATTAATATAAGATTATTTGTTAATTAGCTTAGTGAATGTAATGTGTAAGTATTGATATAATTAAAATTAATGGTTCATTGATTATTATCAATATTAGAAATCAGAACTTATTGTTGAAATTAAGAGTTTTTGTAATATGCCGATTGGTTGGCTAGAATGTTTTTGAGGTGATGCAAATTTTTACAAATGTGAAATAAGAATTTAGCCAAGTTGATATCTTTTATCTTTTGGAATGGCATCTACGTTTTACATTCTAATTATGATTTTATTTTTGTTACTTTTGGCTACCACCATGGCTCAGCAATCTTTACTTCCTAAATGGTCTTGTGTTCAGTATGGCTTTTCATTTGAAGAATTTGTTGCTTAGCCGTATCTATGGAATCAACAATCCCTTGCTTCTGCTCTATCAGGGTTTTTTCCTTGGGAAACCCTTTCATGCCAGATGTACTTAGAGCACTTGAAAGGTAAGCACTGGGGGCATCATGAAACACACAAACTATATTGTATGAACTGTTGTGTACCTTCGTTGGAAATAAATTAAAAAAAATACATATCTGATTTGCAAAAATTGTTGTGACATGTGTTTTTGTAATACACGTGACAGTATGTTGCAGGGTAAGTTGCTAACCTTCTCCAGCTTTAACATAACCATGCCGTTGAGTACATCAAATGGAAATGGATAAGAAAAAACACCAGGCAACTATGGCTAGTTTATTCTATGAAATAAAGATTCACTTGGTAATTTAAATATGCCTCTAATCTGGAGCGTACCAACAAGAAAAACGTAAAACTAGTTTATATAATAATTCTGTTTAAGAGTAATTTTACTAAAACTTGTGACAAACTTTAGTTTATATGAAAAATAATTATGTTACTTTTGCAATTTCAGGAGAAATGTTGGGAAATGTTACTTTTCTATATAGAAGAGAATTTACCATTTAAAAATATTAATATTATTGTTGATTTAAATTGTTTTCATTCTGACATTACTTAAATATGAAAATTCCTATAATCATTATATCTCAATTTAGGATTATAACTCTTATGTAATAAAAAGATCATAAATTGATAGAAATTTTTGACTACAAATGACTAAATGTGAATAAATTTTATAATTGAAATTTCATATAAATATTAATTGTATCACCTAAGTTTAAATCATTATTTCAGAATAATATTTATTATTATTTATTATTTTATTATTTTGAATTAGTTATGTTTTTAACTGTCATCAAAAACCATCTCCTGGGTCTTTATTTTTTTACGTTACTATTACTTTCCCACTTTAAAACACATATTATAAATCTTGATCCATTTTGCAATTGGTATGACAAACTATAAAATAAATATGGTGTTAGGTAATTCTGCATGTTCTGCACATGCACTCCAGAACCTAAAGTGCAATAATACATATGTGTGTGTATATATATATATATATATATATATACACACACATATATATATATAATTATGTATATATTTGCATTTAAGTATAATATACATATTCCAATTTTCTTCATTATATGTTTATAGTAGTATAATCACATAAATGTTATGAAGTATCACGACAATTTTGTAATAGGTGAAAAGATTCATTCATAATTTAAAAACTTAACTAATGCTTTCTTATATTCTACAGCATTATTTCTCCTTGTAAAACATTCAACATCATTATTTTTCTTGAAAGAACTAAACTGAGAAGTCCCTTTATCTCATGAGACTTACAGTTGAACAGGTGAGGGGAAACAGTAAGCACTGAAGACATTGTTGCCTTGTATAGTTATACACACTGATAGGTGCCATTAGTAAATAATTCATGTATTTGCAGTTCAAATATGGGACTGACTGCTACATGGACTCTGCATAACTTGCACAATTGTATTTTTTATTTTATTCAATAGTATAATTTTTATCAACATTCCAAAAAATTATTTGACCTTTAAAATAAATGATTTCTGGTTTGGCATGGTGGCTCATGCCTGTAATCTCAGCAATTTGGGAGGCTGAGGTGGGTGAATCAATTGAGGTCAGGCATTTGAGACCAGCTTGACCAACATGGAAAAACCCTGCCTCTACTAAAAATACAAAAATTAGCCAGGCATGGTCGTTGGCACATGTAATCTCAGCTACTCAGGAAACAGGCAGAAAAATTACTTGAACCTGGGACGTGAAGTTTGTAGTGAGATGAGATCATTCTACTGCACTCCAGCCTGGGCAACAGTGCAAGACTTCATCTCAAAAACAAATAAATAAATAATAAAATAAGTGATTTGTTCTCTAAATTCACTTGTTATTTTGTCCTAATTTTTCTTAACATATAGTTTTCCTGAGGTCAAATCAAATTCTCAATTAAAAACAAATTAAGAAAATTATGTCTTCTACAGAAATATCTCTTAACTGAGATTAATCACTGCACAAGAGAAGGCTTTCTTTATAACTCACAAAAGCATTCACCAGAAGCCTCATGGCAGATTACCTACGGCTGCCATTCTGACAAAGGATATGTATGACTTCCTAAAAGCTGTTGGGCATGCTTACTAGCTTGTTGAATGTTAATGGATGTCAATTTAGAGTAGTCTTTGCATGAATAAAATAGTAATCCAGAAAACATTTCTGGGCATCTTCATTTTATGGAAGCACTTGATTTTAAAATAGTTTTCCACATAATTGAGCAAATAAATGTTTATTTTAGACTACAGTTAAATTAAAAAGAAAAATTTCTTTGAAACTTGAGAATATCTCATTGGACCCAAATTTCAATTACTATTTTCAGAAGTAAAATACCTTAAACATAATTTTATTGTGACTTGTTTACAAAACATGAGGAGACATATTAATTGTAGAATCTTTACTTTAGAAAACATTTATGTCTTAATTTTACTTCTGGCATACTAAGAAAATGTATTTTTTTGTCATTTTTGTGCTAGTGGTATTATCAAAGAAAAAGAAAAAATATATTTAAAAAAATGTCTGTTACATAATGTGTTGCTTTTCATAAAGTAGAAAATCAGCTACATTGTAATTAACATCTTTCTGATTTTTAAATCTGATTTTGAGCTCACTCTCAGATGTCCCAAGGGAAATTTTGCTGAGTACAACCAGTTAAACCAATAGGAAAGTGTTTCTTTTAGGATTGCTGCTTGTCAACTATCAGGAGTGTTGTTGCATGTCTACTTCATGAATAAATCTTTGGCTCTTTTTACTTATATGCCAGATGCTGGTTTATTTTCACCTTACTTTCTATTTAACTTGATTCTTTCAACTTTATAGACCAAATAAATAACACTATACTCAGAACTTCTAAAATGTACAAAAGTAACTGAATTTTTTCATATGCTGTTAACTTGGGATATGAGAGATAGAAAAAGAATTTTTGTGTATTCGTGTTATACATATGTGGAATAAGATTACGTTTAAAATACGGTACGTGTATAAGTCAAAGGTTTTTAAGAGAAGCAGAACAAATAGGATATATACATACATTTGTGTTTGTGTATCTGTGGTATGTTTGGGGAGAGAAAGACTTACATTAAGCAATTTGTGGGCTTCTGTGATTGTGAGGACTAGCAAGCCTGAAATCTTCCCAATAGGTGGCAGGCTGGAAATTCTGGCAAGAGTTGATGTTGTAGTCTTGAATTGAAGGTCGAAAAGTCCATGCAGAATTTCTGTACTGAGGTGTAGAGACAAAATTATTTCCCTCTTGAGAGATCTGTCCTTTCTCTTAAGGTCTCAGTTGTTTGGATGAAGCCCACTCATATTATGTAGGTAGTCTTCTTTATTCAAATCTTAATCTAAATATTTATCACACATAAAAATTATCTTTACAGCAAAACCTAGATTGCTGTTTGAACAGAAACTGGGGCCATGATCTAACAAAGTTGACACATAAAATTAACTAACACAGTGTACCTCTTGTGAACTTGGTACTAATACACACCACCTTAAACCATGTTTCATCCCAAAGTAAAGACAATTAAGGACAAGTTACCCTCAGCCTAACATGATACAATTATCCTGTGTACAACTTAAAACACACTAGCCCATTTCCCAAATACTCATGACTATTACAGTCCTTGTTTCTGTAACTGGTCATGTAGTCATAGCTAGTATCCATAACTACCTTCTTCTACTACCCATTCTGAATTCCTTCTGCCTTCAGCAAGCACCTCAGCGGGTCATGACTTTTTACCAGGTGGGGTGACCCAAACCTTCACTCTTGAAGAATGTTTCTTCATGCTTGAAGAAAGTTGTCCTTTCTTGGATTGTTACAGTTTTCCATTAATTTTAATCATGGAGCTTCATAGTATCTAGAGATGCTATGAGGGTTCTCCTGTGTTTATTTCAGACATACTCTCCCTTACCTCATTGTCAAGCAGCAATTCACTTCCCCTTGGTAATAAGATTGCTCACTACAGCTAGTCCATCACCTCCCATTTTTATGAGAAGCCCAAAGTGTCTAGTAGCCATCTTAACTTCTAATTCAATGTAATCATTGTTGCCTTTTTTGATGAAAGTATTTCTTCTTTTAGAGCTACGCTTTTAGGCAAGTCCTCTGCTGGCCTAGAGGACTTAGTTCTAAAAGGTGAAATACTTTGTTTGTAGCAGCAGAAAGCAAAAAATTTATTATAGGAAAACTAGAGGTAATAGCAAGTGTCACAACTCTAATTTCCACCACTTGATTCTTGGACCATAATTTCTGGCTATGGGAGACACAGCACCACACATTGAATGCTTATTTAGAGCATAGATAGATTATAGATAACTATCTCATCCCTGAGAGGTATTGCCACCTGCCTTGTCTTGTAATTTATCCTTAAAAGGCCACCGTTTGAGGAAGGGAGAGGTGGCTCTGCCGGTAATTCCAGCACTTTTGGAGGCCAAGTGGGGCAGATCACCTGAAGTCAGGAATTTGAGACCAGCCTGGCCAACATGGTGAAACCCCGTCTATACTAAAAACTCAAAAAGTAGCCAGGCCTGGTGGCAGAAGCTTGTAATCCCAGCTACCCAGGAGGCTGAGGCAAGAGAATCTCTCAAACGCTGGAGGCAGAGGTTGCAGTGAGTCAAGATTGCGGCACCGCACTCCAGCCTGGGCAACAAGAGTGAAACTCCATCTCAGGAAAAAAAAAAAAGCCATTTGACATAAGTATCTTCCTATTTTTCATCCATTTTCATAGATCTATAGACAATCGTCTTCTCAGGACCTCTTTTGTTTTGTTTCTTTTTTGTTTTCATTAATTTTCTAATTATTTTCCCTATAACTTCCTGGTCTTTTGGGTAAGCCATTGGCCACAGATTTTGTACTGATATATAATCACATATGTGGTTATTTCACTTAAAAAGCAAAAAATTTTTTTGAGACCAATTCTCACTCTATCACCCAGGCTGGAGTGCAGGGGTGCAATCTCGGCTCACTGAAACCTCTGCCCCTCAGGTTCAAGTGATCTTCCTCCCTCAGCCTCCCAAGTAGCTGGGTTTACAGGCATCTGCCACCACGCCCAGCTAATTTTTGTATTTTTAGTAGAAATGGGGTTCCACCATGTTGGTCAGGCTGGTCTTGAACTCCTAACCTTGTGATCCTCCTGCCTCAGCCTTCCAAAGCGCTGGGATCACAGGTGTAAGCCACCATACCCAGCCATTTACCAGTTTTTAGGGTTGTCCAGAAAAACACCCCTAAGTTCTACAACTTGCCACTTTCTTGCAGTGCCTGCATTTTACATGGAACCTTCTGTAAACTAGTCCTGAGTTTATCTTCCTCTGTCAGCTGATAGTAGGGAATTTCCCTTAACATTGCAGGGACAGGCTAGGAGGAAAACATCACTGCTGCAGGAGTGGGAGCCATACACATCTGGGCTTCTTCATGTAACTAGCTTGTGTCTTCAGGGCCTGCTCAACTCTGATCCCATATTTACCTTTCATATTCAATGATAGAGTTCTGCTGAGCACACTCAATGGCTTGTTGGGTCAGACAACACACAGTTAATAACTGGCAGCTCAAGTCACAGGGTAACTTGATGATCCATGATTAAGGGTTCAGTCTCTACTAAGTCATGGGAGTAATGAAAAAGCTATTTCTCCAAAGAGAAGGCATTTTCTGCACAGGAAGGCAGGGATATGCTTCAAGAATCTAAGGGTATAGCTTGTGGTTCACCTATAGCAGCCTGCCGAAAACTCCAAGCAGTATCTCTATCTACCATTAAAATTTCAAGAATCCATTGATTTGCTGGATCATATTGCCAAAACAGCAGAGCAGTTTTTATGAAAACAAAGACCTATTACAGAGTCTTTGGTGCTGGGTCTCACTCAATACTAGCAGCTTTTTGAGTAACTCAGGAAGTAGGCCAGAGTACCATATATAAACAAGGAATATGTTTTTGAATCTTGACAAAAGATGATCCCTGTTATAAAATAACAGACAGCTTAGTGGAACTTTGCTCTATGGGATGAAAAATAAAATATATAAGGGATGAGCCTGAATATTTAACTGAAGCGTATCCTAATAAAAGGGATAAGGCAAAGTCTGGTTGCTTCTTGTTGATTGTAGCTGGATTCTTGAAGAGAGATGCATTTAAGTAAGAATTATTAAGCCAAAAGAAATAAGAACTTGAAGAGTTAGCCATTTTCAGCCCATTATCTTCCAAAAAGTAAAGTTATGCTTTAGAGATAATACCAAAGGTATGGCTAGACTACATTTTGATAAAGGGATTTGTTATGTGACCATGGATCCAATCAACCAACTAAGTAGAAATGCTAACAGTTTGGGACTGAAAAGGATGGACACGGAGGGGATGAAATGAAGGAGGGCTGTCAGCCTTCTGAAAATTGACAGACAGGAATTAGGCCTGCATGGCTATTTGGTCACAAGCATATGTTATCCTTCAAGAAAAGAAAAGGATGACACCAAAGAAGGTTAAGAGTCTGGGGTTGGCAGTGCTTGCTAATGCATCCAAAAGCCTGGAGAATCCAGGCTCAAGGGATAGGACCACATCTCCCTAAGTTCCAGGGGGCCAGGCTATTTCCTAGGGATGAGCAACCCTAGTGGGCCAGAAGATGAAGCTACCACCTGGCTAGGTCTCTAGTACAGAGAGCATCTAGGCCAAAGAAAATTGTTCTAAAGTCTTAATATATAAAAGAATTTGCCCTGCTAGGTTTTAGATTTGCTTGAAGACCATGACCACTTTCTTCCTTTCAATTTCTCCCTATTGGAAATGAAATATTATCCAGTGCCTGTCTCATGATTGTATTTTAAAGTAGATATTGTGTCTGGTTTCACAGATTTTCAGCTGGAGAGTAATTTAGCCTCAGGATGAATCATAACTTGTGTCTCATTCACACCTTATATAGATGAGATTTCAATGAGATTTTTGGACTTAGAGTTGATATAGAATGAGCTATGACTTTTCAGGATGTTGAGATAGAGTGGATATATTTTGCATGTGAGAAGCATGTATATATTTTAAGGGAAAAGGGAGTGGTGTTATGAGTTGAATAGTGTTTCAGTATGTTCACTTTTGTGTAGCTAAAACAGAAAAATGGAGACTGGGAAATTTATAATGGACAGAAATTTACTTATCACAGGTTAGGAGATTGGGAAGTTCAAGATCAAGACACTAGCATCTGATGAAGTCCTTCTTGCTGTGTCATCTTGTGGTGGAAGGTGGAAGGGCAAAGAGAGGGCAAGGAAAATAAACGGGGGCAAATTTCCTTTTTTATAACGAACCCACTACTATGATAATGATATTAATCCATTTACTCCACCGTCATGGCCTAACCTGCTCTCATTAGTCCTCACCTCCTAACACAGCTGCATTGGGGATTAAATTTTCAACCTATAATTTTTGGGGAACACACTCGAATTATAGCACCTCTAACACTTAAAGTCCTAAATTACAGTATCTTCAAACCTGATCTTATTTGGAAATAAGGTTATTGCAAATGTAATTAGTTAAGTTAAAATGATATTATATTATAATAATACCATTCAATATGACTGGTATTATTATAAGAAGAGGAAACTGGAGCACAGAGACAGACATAAATAAAACAGAGAGAAAGTGAAGATGCGGAGAAAGGTGTCTACAAGACAAGAAGAGAGTGTTGGAACAGATCCTCGCCTCACAGTTTTCAGAAGAAACAAAAATGGTTGGTACCTTGATTTTGGACTTCTAGTTTGTGAAATTTTGAGACAATAAATTCCTGTTTAAACCATTCACTTTGAGGTACCTTGTTATTGTAGTACTAGCAAATTAATCCAGTTTGTAACATCTTTATATTTATCATATAAAATTTATTTAATTAAACATTTTGGATATTTTAATTAGTTCACAGTTCAATTCCTTATTTTATTATTATTCAAAATATTTTATAATTAAGAAAATATTACACAAATTGTAACATAGTAACATATATTTTATCCTTACTTTCTAGTTTGAGTTCAAGTATCAATGCATATTTAAGAATATTTCCCCTATTTTCTCACTTACCACATTATTATACTTAAAGAAATTATGTAAAATTAAATGAATATACTATAAAAATTTTAAAAGCTCCTGTTTTGAGATTAATATACATGTTATCCTAAAAAATTTTGACATATATATAAATACACATTTGTATGTTTCATTATTACCTAATGACAACTAGAAGTGAGTACAAATATTATTCTCTGGATACATAGTTTCATATTGCTTTCTCAATATTTGCACTATTTATTCCTGATACCGACAATATGTCCATGTCATTTTTTGACTATTCACCAGCTCTGAAAATGTCACTTTAAAAAGAACATGTTTGCTTAAACATTTAAAAATTGTTGTTATTATTGTTCTAATTAACATGTGGTTAATTACTAAAAACCCGGGGACATTATGATTTCAAAAATATATAGGTCAAAATCATTTGATATTTCATGACTAAGTTTACAATTGTGCAATGATTTTTATTGAGAGAAATTTAATTTTCTCCAACCCTATTCCACTGAAAAATATGTGCTTCATCTTGGTGGTAATAAAGCAGAATATATTACACTTTAGGTCACATGAATATGTGCTGACTATGTTTGATGAGGATAAAGAAAATTTTCACTGAGTGAAGAAACACATATTAAAGAATTAACTGCCTAGTGGCTAATCTAAAATTGGTGGATTTGAGGCTGTGTCTATCAGCTTGATAAAATTATGCTTGCAAAATCAAAACTTAGATTGTGGACCACCAGAGGAAAATTGGGAGAGGCAGTTATTTTAAATGAGATCATGATGATTTAGCTTCCTGAGGATTCTTAGAGATATATGAGAGTATTTTATAATAATACATTAAAAATTCTAAATGTGGTCATTTGGAACACATTCCAAACATAAATTTAATTTTAGCTTTCTCTTCCCTCTGGCTCACTGCTTCCAGTGGTTATCTTTCCATTCATTTTACCTTGACATAATCTATTTCTCCCAATGTTACATTCTGGTTTATAAACTTAAGAAAGTCTCTTAAAGTTTTTGTTTTCCAAGAATGTTTTAAGGAGAGTGTAACTTCTGTGGAAAACATGTAAAATACATTAAAAAAAAAGAAAAAATATATATGCAGAAAATCAAACATGAAAGAGAGGATATTAATTTCAACATTTTGCCACTATTTAAAAATTATCTGCCACACTTTGATCAAAGAGTGAGAGTAGTTAAGTGAGCACCCCACCTGGGACATAGTGTCGACCTTTCCACTGACATCTGGGGGACAGGGTAGTTACAGCCTCTTCTCAAAAACTATCATCTTTTTCTCAGCTCTCTTGAACAACAGCAACTATATTCCCTGCATTCCTATAGATGTTCTCAGCACTAGCCTCTCATTTGCTGGTTTTATTATTCTAGCTACATATAGAATTACATGTTACATACTGCCTCCATTAACATTGATTCTATTTTTAACCCAAGTATCTAATACTTGGACAATGAAACTCACTGGACCATTGTTTTGGTCAGCTTTCTCCAGGGAGAACCAATAGGATATATAAAGAGATTTAGGAAAAGTGAATGTATTACGGGATTGGTTCACTTCAGTACAGACACTCAGGAGTCCCACGGTGGGCCATCTTTAATCTGCTGAGCAAGGAAATCTGGTGGCCTGGCTCAATCCAAGCCTCAGACACAAGAAAGCTAATGCAGTAACTTTCAATCCAAGACTGAAGGCCCAAGAGGCAGGAGCAGGGACTGCTTCTGTGAGTACAGGAGTACAAGTACCTGGAGCTCTGTGTGTAAGGGCAGGAGAAAAGGGATATCAGAGATCCAGCAAAGATAGTCAATTTGTTCTTTCTCCACCTTTTTGTTCCATCCAGCCCCCACTGATAGAATGGTTCCTGCCCACACTGAATATAAGTTTTCCCCAGTCAATCCACTGACTCAAATCAATCCACTGCCAATCTCCTCTGGAAACACCTTCACAGACATTCTTGAGAAAGCCCAATTATTCTAATCAAAAGCAGAACCACTTGGCTTTTCCCTTCAGCAGAAGAGAGACACATTTAGTGCAAACTGAATATTGAGAGTAATTAATGCTTTACCAGCTATCTGAGTAGCCATTACTCCAGTCAGGTTGACACCCCGGAGCAATTATCACAAACGTGAGGTGTAATCAACCCAATGTTTTTATGAAATATATTAAATCTAAGCAGCTCACATAAGTGAACAAAAACATAAACACATACTCCAAGATGTAGTTTATAATTCACTGAATCCAATATCTTTATACTTAAGAATATACATCTTGATACTCATTTTTTATTCAAAATTATTGACAAAGACGAACTATGCATGAATCTAGCTGCATTTACCACCAGGCATTTACTACGTGTTTTAGAGGAAATACTCAGATGCCAAGCTTAATACTTTTCAGGTAGAGTTCGGGGCTCATGAAATTTATCATTGCAAGTAAATAAATCTGTTACCAGTAGCTTTTTTCTCAGAATATTGCAAACTATTTGAGGACAATTACACAGTATTATTTATCCTTATTATGCCACTGCCAAATGTAGCATCTGTTAAATGGTAAAAACTCAGCTTATGTTATTTTTATTAAATAAGACCATTTATGCATTTTAGGTTATATAAATACATACAAATATTGATTTTTGATCTTTTATATAATGTTACTTAAATGTATGTAGATCATTATATTTATAATAAATACATGGGGAAATTTTTAACTTTTATATTTCATTAGTTTTAGGTTGAGCTATTATATTCATTAAGACATTCTATTAATTCATACAACAATATTAAAGTGGGAAATATGTTAAATGCTTTTGACAACTAAAAGTCATTTATACATGGTTCTATCATTTTATGTGGTTCTAACATAAAACCTTTGATATGGGTCTTATTTTTGTCTTGTGAACATTAGTAAAGGAAATTTTTTTTTAATTACTGTATCCACAAGTTTCAGAAGAGTGTCAAATCCATGTCATGTGCTCCATAAATCTTTATTTTATGTATTTTAAAATACGTATAAGAATGAATATTACACATAATCGAAAACAAATAAAAACATGCTTACCCCTCAGGAAATTGAAAGTATAGTGTAAGAATCTAGATATTGATATTTCAGTTGAAGTATATGCTATAATTATAGAAGAAAAATGTTTAAATGGGTAAAAAATGAGCAAAATTTACTGTGATTGGTAAAATATATATTTTAATAGAAAGAGATAACCAGCACTTTCTATAATAAGAACTAAATGAGAAGGCATAGAGTCACTGAGATGGAAAAAATAGACTTTTCTGATATAAGCATAAACTGAAATCAAAATGCTATGAAAACAAAAGAAAATAAAGCAATGACTAAATTAACATCAAGTAATTAGACAAAACATTCTACAAAAGAGTTAGGTGGTAGCACTAGAAATGTCAGGGAGAAGAAAAATATAAAGACCAAGTCCAATTAATTCCACTAGTATAAGAATAATTCAACATCAAGAAATATTTAACATAATTATCTACAACAACATATCATGAGTAAAATCAGATCAATGACTGTTGAAAAGGTATTTAATAAAAGATAAACAACTGTTTGTAACAGAGAAAACATTAGCCAAACAATATAAGATAGAATATACTTTAAAAAATTAACCACAAAGATCAAACCAAATTCTAATATACAGAAATTATTTCAATTTTCAAATAGTAGTGTGGACATGGGATCATTTTTCAACATTTTTGAAGGTACAGATTAATAAAATGATAAAATAATTCCTTAAAATCTGTATATTTAGAAAAGAAAAATGAACATGATAGGATAGAGAAAAAAGCCAAGACTCTCAACTTAATCAAAAGTATAAAAAAAGAAATAATTTTATGACACTGCTGAATTTAGAGAATCCATATATTTAAAAATATAGGTACTTTTTAATCTATTACATTATTCAGCAGTTGAAATGGAAATAATATGCACTATATAATATTGACAAAATGTTCAAATCGTCTTTATGGATTTTTAAATTTGATTCAGCATTTGTAGTGCTCCAGGTGTTTGACAGGAACAAATGCAAATTTTTTCTTTACGAAGACAGCTTTACACTTTCAAACTAGGATTTGGGGAATTTCAACAAGCAGTAGGACATGACAATGAGCAGAACACAAAATAATAAAACTAAGCACAAGGGAAAAAAGGCACTACAAGTGAGAAAACAAAAATGTAAACAACAACAATAAAACAGATGTCAGATTGGTTCTTGAATATTCAAATAATAAAACTTTCTGTCAGATTGTAAGCAACTATGGTAACTAAGTCTAAAAACATTTTCCCCCAAAAATTGAAAATACCTACAGATATCAGCATAGTAGAAAAAATGTCATAGCAGATACGAAAACAAAATGAATCAAATAGAACTTGCAGAATTGTAAAATACAGTACAGAAATAGTGACTGTTTTTAAGCAAAGGTTTTGACATAGTTGAGGGGAAAATTAATCAACTCATGTATTAGAAGAAATTATGCAGAATTCAACAAAGAGAAACAAGATGAAATACATAGAAGAGAAGTTAACAGATGAGGAAGAAATATGTGTATGTTTTAGCTAATACTTATTATGGGTACAGAAGATTCAGAGAGACAGACAGAGAGAAAGAGACAGAGATATATGGAGACAATGGATGAGAATAGAGCACAGACAATAATAGAAGCTATTATTAGTTAGAACCTATATTATAGGGCTAAGATTAGAACTATTAATAGGGCTATTAATAGAACCTATATATAGGGCTAAGATTAGAACTATTAATAGGGCTATTAATAGAACCCATATTATAGGGCTAAGATTAGAATTATTAATAGGGCTATTAATAGAACTTATAAGGCTAAGATTAATCCCCCACTAAACAATAAAAGTATGAATAAATGTTAACAAACATTGGCATTTTAAAACAATTATACTGATTTTTTGTCTGCTTAAAGTTGTAAGTATATAGGAGCATGTATGTGTTTGTGTGTGTGTCAGAAATGGATAAATGGAATCAAATTGCCACAAGATTTTTGTGGAGGAAGAATGAAAATATCAGTTTTAAAATTCGATTAAATATATAATGTTATATCTAAAATAGTTATTTAAAATGAATGTTCAAGATAACTCTAAAGTAATTAGACATTCCTCTATCAGTTACCTGTATTTGTTTAGCGTCACCCTAAAATTTACTGACTTAGAATATGGCAATTATGTATTATCTTTTATAATATCTGCAGATCAAGAACTAGAGTATCTCATCTGGGCCATTCTGGCTCAGGGTTGATCATGAGGTTGCAGTATATAATGTCCAAGATTGAAGTTATCTCAAAGTTTTCTTCATTCATGTATTTAGTAATTTGGATAAGACATAAACAGCCCAGGCCTGAAACACCTGAGGCCCTTCAGGAATCTCTACCATTATGTGGACCCTGTGTGATTTAGCTGGCACTGGAGGTTTAGCATAGACAGAGAGGCTCTGAGTTTCCAAACATGTTTCCAGAGGTGCAAGCCAAGTAGAATTTATATCACCTTCTATTTCTTTCAATACATACTGTTTGTTAAGTTATGCATCCCACCATGGTTTAAGGAGAAGAAACCTAGACCTCATCTCTCAATGGAGAAGTATCCCAAATTCTGAAGTCTTCCTTTGCATTAAAAAAAAATATATTTTATTATGCTGAGACCCAAAAAACCAGACATTGCATGACCTCTGCAACTTCTGAAAGGCCCTAATTATTGTATACATGTGTATGTGATTGTCTAACAGAACAACTGTTCTCACATATGCACATAGATATATGAGAATAGCTATCAGAACAAAGGTTGTAATAGAAACAGAAACAGTCCAACTATATAAGAATGGAAAATAAATTGTGACGTATTCTCACAATATAATGCAATACAACATAGAAAATGAATAGGTCACATGTTCAACTACACAGATAAATCTCACTATATTTAATATTAATATTAGGCAAAAGAAGCAAATGATCAAAGGGTAGCCAAAGAACAATTTCATTCTTATAAAAAGAGATGAAACTAAGCTACATTGTTTAGCAAATGAATGTATCTAGTTGTACAATATTAGGGAAAGCAAAGGCCTTATTGTCGTAACTGATGAGACTGCACTTACCAATGAGGGTAGGAGAGAGTTAGGTTATCCAGGAGGATCTGGTGTGTGAAGATCTCCCCTTTGCATTGGGAGGTAGCTGCATTCATCTTGAGGCTCTCTCTAATTTGATTGTAGTGTCCTTTGTAACAGAGAACATATATTAAACATTTAATGTTAATTCTGTTTTCCTATAATGTTTTCATAGACTCTGATTTGCCTAAATTTGAGAAAGTGAGATGTAGATTTGATGTTTAAGAAATTTAGCTTTAAGGTAGCTGGATACTCTGCCTCAGTTACTTTCTTTGGTCTCTGTGTTGCATTAAAGATAGAAGCCTGCTAGATAGTGTAATAAATGACGCCCATTGTAATGTATGTATATATGTATTATCTAGATGCAATTGACATCTTAAAAACATTGTCACTAGGTCACTAGCACATGTGTAATTAGGCATGTTTCAATTTCAGTGATTTTATTCTGAAGTGTTCCACCATTAAGGAAACCTCTGTCTGTCCACCCTCTCCACTCTCTTTTTCTCTCCCTCTATCCTCTGTGTATTTCTCTCCTTTCCTCCATCAAAATATATTTATAATCTTTCATGTATTCAAATCCTTTCTTAGGTCCTATATGGACCTTCTTTAGGCTTATATGGACCTTCTTTAGGACCTATATGGGCCTTCTTTAGGCTGTGTCAAAGCACAAGCAAATCAATACTTGTTTGCTTTTCCTCATTCCAATATCATGAGTTCTAATTATTACAATGTTTTTCAAAAACAAATTTGTGTTTTTCTTCTCAGGTACACATGTAGCATATTTTATCTTATTTTTCTGATAATTTTGGTGTAATATTTGAAAGCGGAGTTTACATTGCAGCCTTCAATGACCCTATTGTAATTAAACACCGAATGAAAACTATAGCCATGAACAATATAAATTTCTAATGTTTGTCTTTTTAAAGGCTTAAAGCAGTTTATATCCTTTCATATTGTCTGGTCTAGGCAATCTTTCCTACTAAAAATTAATAGTTTGAACATGCAGATAGAAGTGGTTCAATACAGTGTCAGGTTTTTAAGATTTTATTGCTTGGTAATCCACAGAAAATGAGATTAGAGCATAGCACTATTAAGATAGTTTAAAGTTATTATATTGCACTATAATAAAGTCTCTGGTAGATTTGTCCAGTAAGTAAAAAATCTTACTATGATTATGATTTTATGGAAGAAGGAAGAAAAAGGTTAGTGGTAATGTGTTTATTGGAAGAGTCTCAACAGTATTTGTGAGCCAATCAATATTGTTTGCAATAGCCCTCTCCCTCTTCATTCATATCCTTGACCTCAACATTTCTCTCTTCTAGAATAAGATGTGCTTTTCTATATTTTGGGGTACTTTTCCTCTAGACCTATGTGTAGGTCTGGGTCTCTTGAACCATTAGGTTTTTTCTTTTTTTCTATCAATTTCTCTTCTTCCAGAATTTATTCCATGCTTGGATCATGAATGAATACCTAAGATTCAAACACTGGTCTAGGTAGGCGCAATTCAAAAGCAATTATAAGAGACCAGAACAGAAAGAATAGAGGAAGCATCTGTCTTCAAGTGACCTTAAATATTTTCAAAGGGGAAATATCTCAGAATAAGGAAGGAAAATGGGAAAGGAAATTTACAAGCTAAATTAACAAGAGACCAATTAGTTTATGCAATATGCCTGGGAACTTCCACAGAGATTTTGAGATTTGAGATTAAATCATCCATGGAGCCAATGACTCTTTAAAAATTAACCAATTATGTTATTCACTGAATGTGTTGATGACCTAAGAATTTTTAATGCTTTTACAGTAATGAAATTGCAGCACTATATTAGAATCTGCAAGGATACTAGCTTCATTTACATATATACATATATATTCAGAATTTGAGTCCAGAGGTAGAAAATAAATCAGGTAAAATAACGAGCCAACTTAAAATAAATTTCATTTCATTTTCCAACAATAATTCTATATTTTGCAGATTATTTAAGAGTTAAATGTAGAGAAATTTTAAACGTTAGACTCATGTCATCCATAGATTGTAGAAACTCCAATCTCTTCAATAATGAAGAGGCTAAATTAACCTAAACCAAGAACATTTACTTAAAAGGAAAAAATGAAGTAGTATATTTGTTAATTGTAGAGTGAATAGAATCACTAAACCGTGTTTGGCTGTTTAAGTAGAATTAACTGAACAAATTGGTAACAGACTAGATAATATACATTTACATTAGTTAATTGATAAATATTTGCTGAATGTTGAATGACTAGCGCCCACCTTTTGTCAACTATAGTTATTTTTATAAAACAGATTTAACTAATTTTTTCTTTTTAATTAAAATTACTTTAATTGTAATCCTCAATGGCTGATATGCTCATAGAGAATGAATGTTTCAAGTATATTTTCTGTTGCCATTTTTCTTTTTATGTTTCATGTCTTTTCTTCCTCTTTTAAAGTTATTCGTTCCTTTAGAGTAAGAATATTATTCTGTATATTTCCACAGTTTGCAAAATTTCTACATGATTTATCTATAGATAATAGGTATTCTGTAAGTATATACTGCATAATTGAAGAATGAATAACTGAATTATTTAATGTTTGGGCTGTCAAAATACCATTAGCATTTTTGCTCTAGAAAATGAAAGGTAGAATGTTAAAACATACATAATTCAGCTTGATTCAGTTCAACTCAAATTCACATATATTTACCAAGGTCCCACTATATTCTTGACACCCAAGAAAACTGTTACAGGCACCCATTATGAACCTAATTTAATTTTTTAAAGTAGCATTTAAAAAAATAAGACAGCTGAGAATACCATAGACAATATAATCAGGCACCTTATATAGAAATGATAAGAACTATTTGTGGAAACATTGATATATTTATATATCACTATTATTGATAATATTTTAAGACATTAAAAGACAGTATAATTCATACATTACACACCTAGTATTTTTTTCCAAATTAACATTTAATAAATTACCTAAAGCAGCCTTTTCTATATAATAATTTAAGCTATCAGGCCACTGGATGTCTGTAGAACATACTATGTTCATAATTTTCCTGAGGAATAACTACTTGTGTATTTTTTCTATCTGCCTGAGTCTAAAGCAAAAGCTTAACAAATTATAGTCAATGAAGGATTCGACAAAGCGCAAAAATTGGAAATTGCCAATAATCTGTTTCTAATTTGTATTAGAAAAGAAAAATGAGCTGAATCATTGAATGTATTTAAAAATAAATTGCAGTCAGTGTGTATTGTGGGTAACAAGCTTTCAAGCATGGCTCTTACAAAGTTAATACACACTTTAAAAGCAGTAGAAAACCTCTATACATTTTATAGGAAAATTTTCCAAAATGAATGATAAGGAAGTATGTTAGTTTAGGCAACTTATTGCATTGTTGAATGTGGTATATATTCTGATTTTGTGAAGTTTCTTGAGGAAGTAAAAAGATGATGTCATTTACCTGAGATTTTTGTATTATCCTATCTCAAACTATACCGAAGCTGCATTACAATTATGATAAAGAAACAAAAAGACTATGTTCTTCTCATATTTTTTCTAGGAAAACATCATATACATTTGAAAATGAATTAAGAATTAACACTACGGCTAAATGTAGTAGAAATATTTAACAGTTGTTTCCTTGAATTATTCATTACCTAGAAGTAATTGATTTGTTCAAATTGTAAGTTAAAGGAATTTTTTTCAGTATATTATTTATGAGAAATAATAATTATTGTGACTTTTTTTCTCTCTAAATACATGATCTTGACATTCTGCTTCATGGTTAGATAATGCCATTATAAGTCCCAAAACTCAAATTCAAACCACATAAGTTTACATGCATTCTATTCTGCTCCCCTAATTACAAGCCTGATTCTCAGGATGGACTTTTCTTTTGTTAGTAATAGTTAACGCTGTATATTAAAGCAGAAATAAAATGAAATTAATTAAATTAAATTAACATCAGAATTTAAAAAAAAATAAAAGATCTCTCACATATGTTAAATTTTATAACCTTCCTACCTAAAATACTTAAATATGATATGTTTGTATTTTGAATTGGAGTTGAGGATTTAGTACAGATAATTTATTTACATCAGATTATTAAATATACTCCAGAAAATCTCTTTTGTATACCAACAAGACATTGCTTGCTGGAGAAAAGCTTCCTTGGAAGAAGACCACAGAAAATGGTTGTATATTAACTTACACATGAGAAACATTCTTTCAGTTTCTAATTTCAGAGTTCTGAATTTGATGTAGAGTTTAAGTGATCCAAAAAATGTTGAATGACATCCAATTTATAACTAAATGGATTAATTCAGGTTTAAGATCACATTGGCACATCTATGGATTGATTCTCACCACCAATGAAGCAGTAACTAGATAGATAGGGTGTGATAGATAGAAAACTACAAATAACAAAAGGTAACCAAAAGCAGGTTAATCTTGACTGAAACTTGGCCTGTGCATGTATTGCCAGTTTTATCCCAGATTTCACACTGTGCTCCAACCACCCAGTAAAATTCTGTTATTATTTTCCTTGCCCCACTCCATTCTCTCCCAGCTCCAAATACACAATTACACACAAACACATTTAATGTATACAGTTCCTTCTCAACCTTCATGTGACAAAGAATGCAATTCTCTCTCCCAGAGCCACCTTAATTTGGAAATTTCCTTATATTAGTTTCTAATTTCTTTTTGAATCAATCAAATGTTACATTTCAGTTAAGTATGTTTTCATGTAAATATTTATCTTTTATCAATCTATCTAGAGATAGAGAAGTGTGTCTATATAATGAAATTATTACATAGTGATATGTATGTTCACATATATCCAACTATGATATAGATATAGTGCTATTTTGTAAATTATATTATATATTAGAAATGTGTGTGTGTGTGTATATATACACATATATATATTTCAACAACCACTTTTAAAACAAATCTTAATCCTAATCCTAATGCTTAGTACAGTGCCTTTTCAGAGAACTGATCAGAGGTAGTTCTCAAAAATAGTCCTTGTGTGAATGAATGCGTTTGTAAGTGTAAGTTTGAAACCATCACCTTGTCTCACTGTCTCAACTACTTGGAATAAGTTACATCAAAACTTTTTACTGTACTTATCTGTAAAATGGGAACAAGAGTAACAACATGTAGGACTTCCAGGAAGATTTAAATACGACAGAATCGTGCAGCTTTCGAGGACCCATTTACATGTGTTTGTAAGAATAGTTTTCCCTGCAGTTTTTTTTTCATTTTTATTTTTTAGCAATGTGCTTAGAGTTGTTTTATTTTTTTATTGAGGCATAATATTTGTACATATCTATGGGGTACATGTGATATTTTGGTACAAGCATATGATATGTAATGATCAAATCATGGTAAATAGGTCCTCCATTACCTCAAATATTTATCATTTTATTTGTGTTAGGAACATTCCAAGTCTTTTCTTTCTTCTCTTCTAAAATATAGTATACTTTAAAATAAAAATACCATAAATTCTTATTGACTATAGTCACCCTACAGTGATACCATGCATTGGGACTTATTGCTTTTATCTCACTGCATTTTTTAATCAACCTTTTTTTTATCCTCGCTCCATTTCCCAGCCTCTAGTAACCCCCATTCTACTCATTCGCATCATGATATCATTTTTTTAGCTCTCACATATAAATAAGAACATACAATCTTTGTGGGTCTGTCCTTGGCTTATTTTATTTAATATAGTATCCTCCAGATCCATTCATTTTGCTGGAAGCATTATAAAGTGTCCTCAGAACACCAAAAATACTACTATTGTATGATCCAGAAATCCCATTATTGGGTATATGTTGTAGAGTTTAAAAATAAGGTGTTACTGAGATTAAATTGTTTACACATAACTCTTTACAAGAGTGTCTAGCATATAATATATTTTTTTTATTTTTTGAGTTGGAATCTGGCTCTATTGGCCAGGCTGATGTGCACGGGTGCAGTCTCCACTCACTGCAGCCTCCACCTTTAGGGTTCAAGTGATTCTCCTGCTCCAGCCTCTCCAGTAGCTGAGAGTACAGGTGTGTACCACCACACTGAGCTACTTTTTGTGTTTTTACTATAGATGGAGTTTCACCACATTGGCCAGGCTGGTCTCAAAATCTTGACCTAGGTCATCTGCCTGCCTTGGCCTCCAAAGTCCTGGGATTACAGGTTTGAGCCACCATGCCTGGCCTAAACTTCTAATTAGTTAATTATGATGCTACTTCATTTTTCAAGATATCTTGTCATGTAATTATATGTCATGCATATAATTATCATATTATTGATTCCATAGTTTAGTTTCCATTATGATTTCAGAGTAACTATTGTGCAACCCCAATAAATGTGTTAAAAGAGTCTCAGAATTGGAACAAATCTTAAGAGTATTCTATTCTACCTCCATACAAAGCAAGATGTACTTAAATAATATTATAAATATTATACTAGAGTCTTGGTTTTGATTTTTAATAATAGGGAAATTTTCTGAAAATAACACTGACTTGAATTTTAATGGTGGTAGAAAAGGAAATAGAAGGCAGAAAAAAGAAGTGTTTTATCTGTGAGTTCACTTAAGTCAGGTCTCAATAAATAAATTATACAACTTGTACATACCTGTGCTTAATACATGCAGTGTTAGAGCTGGTGGCAAAATATGCCGTAGCCAGCTATTAAAGCTGATTGTAAATTGACTACACATAGAGTAGACAGACATTCCAGTTTTCCCTGAAAAGCCTTGGTTGATGCCCATTTTCAAGTACAAATTACTAATAGTGTGCTTTTCATACCCACAATACCCAGCTGGGGTGATAAATTACACAGCTCTCTTAATTACAAAGGTATGCTCATTTATTATATTGCAACTTGACTAAGAAGGTGTTTGGCTGCAAATCAGATAAATTGAACATGAATTAGCTTAGGAAAAAGAAGATTTCTTGGCTTTTTAATCCGAACTATAGAAATTGAGGAATGCAGCAGGTTTCAAGGACTAATCCATATTATACTATTTTTAATTTATGTGTACCAAGTAGAAACTAAAATTCTGTCATTAATTGTTAGAGTGTTTTCTTTAACTTTTGTGAGATCTCTTACAAATCATAGTCATGGTATAGTTTTACCCACCATTAAGTGTATTCATGTATTTTAAAAAGTAACTTGGTCATTTAATTCACTAAATGACATGACATGCACATCTTGCTGTCTGCAAAACAAAACCACGCAAAAAACGGTGATCATTGACATAGAAAATTTTACTTGATTATTGGATTGTGAAGACAAGCTCTTCTCCCTGTTTCCCTCCCTCCCTCTCTTCTCTCTCTGCCTTTCTTTCTCCCTTGTAAGTAGTTGTGCATATATGTATATATGTATATGTGTGTGTGTGTTCACATATATAAATAATTGATTAAATGCACACAAAACAATTACAAAATTTTACCATATACTAATAGAAAAGTAGTCTTAACAAATATAAAAGAGCTAAAAAAATGGAGAATTAAGCCAGGAGAGAGAGACAGAGACAGAGAGAGAGAGAGAGAGAGAGAGAATTTGACCATAGGTTAAGAAAAATTTCCTATGAACATTAGATAACATTCTGAAGTAAATTACAATTAAATTTAACCTATCATAAATGTGTGAAGTTTTGCTTTTTCTTCAGACACAGAAAACTACGATATTGCATCTAATAGAAAAATTCAATAACCTCCAATTTTTAACTTTACTTGAACCCTTCAAAGTCTATGGCCACCATTCAATTTACAGACTTGCGTTTCAAACCATGTTCAACTCCCCTTAAGAGATATGAAACACATGAATTGTTTCAACTTTGGCATAGCATGGGAGGAAGAGTAGGCTAACATAAAAACAGAACTCCTGTGTGTGTGTGTGTGTGTGTGTGTGTGTGTGTGTGTGTGTTTACTTTGATTACATGACTTCTGTGTTTCCTTATGTTTAAACAATAGTAGCTGTAGTAAGAATGCTAAGATACTAAGCTAAACGGAAAAGACATAGTATCATGCTGTATAATCCTGACACTCTTTTGATACAGTCTGCTAAACTTTTTATACTAAATTTTTTTAGTAAACTAAAATAGTAAATTTTATTTAGTAAAATAAAAATACAGTTCTGTCACTTCACATTTTACCCAGGTGCAAATCTTAATAAAGTTATGTCATTAAACTTAATATATTTTGCCATTTAGTATTTTCAATTTAAATCAGGATGTAGATGAATGTGTCTACTCTTATGGTTATCTAATTAACAAAAATAATTAAGAAAGTTTTACTTCCTTTATAAGGTACGTGGAACAAAATAAAATAAATAGCTACAGAAAAGAAAAATGGCATTTCACAATAAATCTAATTATATACTTAGAAGACCAAATATACTCAACTGAAATCTGAAACATTTAGAAAATTGACTAGAAATTAAAATAAAGAACAAAATGTTTTGTAGATTTTCTATAAACACAAGTGGGAAAAATTTTTAAAAATAACTTCTCTATGTTAATTAGTTAAAAAGATAATAAAATCTTATTTACTATGGGAAGAACAAACTATGGAATAAAATTAATAACATTTGTAGGGTACCTATTAATATTTTCTGAAAGAAAAAATGAATATTTGTATACTAAACTTGTATGGATGTCAATTTTCTATGAATTAATTTATATATTTAAAGACATTGCAGTCTTATGTGGTGGCTCATGCCTGTAATTCCACACTTTGGGAGATTGAGTCAGGCAGATCACTTGAGGTCAGGAGTTTGAGACAAGCCTGGAGACATTGTGAAACTCCATTTGTATTTTAAAAATATAAAAATTAGCTGGGCATGGTGTTGCATGCCTGTAATCCCAGCTACTTGGTAGGCTGATGCAGGAGAATTACTTTAACCCAGGACTCAGAGGTTGCAGTGAGCCAAAATTGGGCCATTACACTCTAGCCTGAGTGACAAGAATGAAACTCCATTTCAAAAAAAAAAGAGAAATTTAAGTCAAATTATTTATTATAAATGTTATCATTCTAATGTTTAGTTAAAAGTATAAAATGTGAGAACTAAAAAGAAATACTGAGAAAAAGGAGAAAATAGTGAAATAAATGTAATAACAATAAAATAAAATAGAAACCTTTAACAATCACTATGGTAGCACCAGCATGAGGTTTGAAATGAATCAAAGTTTCGGGAAAAATAAGCAGAAATAAAACCCTTGAAGTTATATAGTTAAATATAGGTCAGTGTGCCAGCAGTTTTCCTCTTTTTCATCAATGAGAAATTTGGATAATCCATCTTGGTATGTCTTCCTACTAAGTCCTAACTTGAACTCCAATTGCTTTCATCACATTGCTCATTCACAGACACTGTCTTCTGATCACAATTGGCACTCCAGATCAAGACTTACTAGCATCGTCTGTCCCAATTTAATAAATACAGAGCTTTAATAAAATAAACCATATTCTAAATGAACATTAAGTAAAGACTTCTGGGAAATTAATTACTTGAGAAAAAAAATACAATTCTGTCACTTCACGTTTTACGCAGGTGTAAATCTTAATAAAGTTAAAATAGCTAAAATGTACAACTTTTAGCGTATAAAAGAAAAACTGTATTGCTGATATATAACTGAAGTTTGTTTAGGAATTCTAAGAGGCAACCTTAAAGAGGAAATAGATAGCATATTTTAAAAGTATCTTTAAAAATACTTGCAGTAAATATGTGTATTTAAACATATTAAAATGATAATTAAAAATTAATTGATATTGATATTTTGTAGATAACATATCTACAAAACAATAATAATAATAAAATGTCTCAATCTTAAACACAAAGAACTTACTTTTCATAAAACAGTAGGCACAAAATTCTCTTTTTAGAAAGGGCTAATTAGGTGAGTAAATTAATCACAAATAACAAGATACATTTATCAGGGCATTAAAGTATTTCTACTTTACTATAAATACTATAAATGAATAATTTCTATTTATAATAATTTCTATTTATAATAACCAATTTCTATTTATAATAACCAAAAGGAAATAAAGGACATCCAGTTTTTGAGTAGAAGTTTGTTTTTGTGTTTTATGAACTATAAAATTATCTGTATATATTTCCTTATTTTTTATGATAAGAACATTGAAAATCTACTCTCTTTGCAATTTTGAAGACTATAATATATTGTTGTTACTATAGTCATTATATTATACAGTAGATCTCTTGAATTTATTCCTCTCATCTAAGTAAAATTTGTATCCTTTAGCCAACATGTCCCCACTTTACCCTCCCAGTTCCTAGTAACCACTATTTCATTTTCAAAGACTATGATCTCAATTTTTTATATCACACATATAAGCACAATTTATCCATTCTATAATGTACACATATTTCCAAACATCTTGTATGTGAGAAGTATATACAATGTAAATTCAATTTAAATTTCAAAAATCTGTGTGTTGTTTGTATTTATTTTATATAAGAGAAAATTGTTAACGATATATTCATTAATATATATGTTTTAAATATATATTATGTAATCTACAATATATATGAGTGTTCTAAATATTTTTATATTTATTGGTTTTATATTTGTATGTTTTAAATTTATATATTTAGAACACTCACTTTCACATTAAGACTTTCAAAAATGGGAACACAAAAATTTAGAGAAGAAAAATTATATCATTTTTCAAAATGGCTCCACAATTACTTATCTAGAAATCTGAGTCGAGAATTATTTCAGAATTTGGCATTTTCACTTTCTGAAGGTAATGCATTATATAGACTGCATATTGCATAGCACTCTGATAGGGTCTATGGCAGCAGACACTAATAAAAACTGTCATTATGAATATTCTCTACAAGGACTATAGAATAAAGAATACAATACCCTCCATCATTCACGTCAGGTTTAGCTGCCAAAAGCAATTGCAGCAAACGTAGGGCAAAAACTTTATAAATAAGGAATTTTGGATGTGTGCTTGGGCAAGCCCAGAAAAGGAATCTATTCTCTTCCAACTGATTCTTTTCATGCCACAGGGTTTTTTCTGTAGTGTTGGGGATTTTATTAGTTGTCTTGACACCCCATTTGAACAAGAGACAGATTACAACTATACAACATCAGAAGTATCATCATCAATCATTTCATGCACTAGACATTTTTGTATTCCAAAGCTTTGAGGTGTTATAGTGGCTAAAACATGTAATGTCCTTTGGCTTAGAAGATAATATTGGGTTAGAAATTTATGCCATTCTTGTTCAATTACTATCTCTTTGAAATCTACCCCCAAGTATTTAAGAATTGAAAAAGAGTATGAACTAATAAAAAATTTAAAATGCTCTTCTTATAGGTAATGGGCGCTGAGCTTAGTATCTAGCATATGAGATGATCTGTGCAGCAAACCATGTTAGCACACAGTTGTCTATGTAGCAAACCTGTCCATGCTGACCATGTACCCTTGAATGTAAAAGTTGAAGAAAAAAATACTCTTCTAAACTGTCATACAGCAGACAATAAGATATTACACTTTTTCATTCATAATCTACTCTCCCTTTATGAAATTATGTTAGATCTCCCTTTATCTGCCACTCGGTAGACTCTAAAATATTTGTTTTTGAAAGAACCAAACATTTTACTTAGACTATCTTTTCAAGAAATATAATTTTTAGGATAATAAAAATATATTAATCCATCTGTTTTGTAAACAAGATATAGAAATACAATTAGTTAACAGTGAAACCTTATTGAGTACATACTAAAGCCAAGAAATGGGCTGATCATTTTACATGGATAATATCAAATTGATCATAAAGTTTCCAGATATAATAGACGACTTTAATATTTTTGCCTTACATGTGAGAAAGGGGGGCATCAATAGATGAAACAGATTACACAAAATCAGAGATAACATGAGATATTGGTAGAATTCAGATTCCAGTAGCAAGTGCCCTTAAAACCACTGCAATATACAACTGATATTGAGAAAATATATTTTAGAAAATTTCCTCCTGCTGGAGACACAAGAGCTTTGCCTGACATTCATCTTAAGGGGTCTGACTTTGATAAAGTAAGGCTTTCAAATGCAGAGTACTGGCAAGAAAAACCCTACAGTTACATTTTCTGAGTTGCCCTGAGAAGAACTTGGGTAATAAGTAGACAACCAGAAAAAGTGTCCTTTCTTGCTTTCTATACTCTGGCAAAATTGTCCTTGAGGAAAAAGGTTTAAAAAACACATTTGAATTGGTTAAAATTAAGCAAGATTTTGCTAGAAATATATCGTTATTAATCCTGCTCTCTTTAGCAGTTTAGAAAGATGCTGCTTTAGTTCACAGAGCTAGGTAATTTTTTTTAATTGCATTTTAGGTTTTGGGGTACATGGGAAGAACATGCAAGATTGTTGCATAGGTACACACATGGCAGTGTGATTTGCTGCCTTCCTCCCCATCACCTATATCTGGCATTTCTCCCTATGCTATCTCTCCCCGACTCCCCACCCCACTGCTGTCCCTCCCCTATTTCCCCCCGACAAACCCCAATGTGTGATGCTCCCATCCCTGCGTCCATGTGTTCTCATTGTTCAACACTCACCTACGAGTGAGAACATGCGGTGTTTGATTTTCTGTTCTTGCGTCAGTTTTCTGAGA
Organism: Plecturocebus donacophilus; assembly: GCA_004027715.1. Taxonomy (NCBI): domain Eukaryota; kingdom Metazoa; phylum Chordata; class Mammalia; order Primates; family Pitheciidae; genus Plecturocebus; species Plecturocebus donacophilus. The sequence continues at coordinate 15,780 of PVKP010007708.1, read as the reverse complement.
ACAATGGTTTCCAGGTTCATCCATGTCCCTACAAAGGACACAAACTCATCGTTTTTTATGGCTGCATAGTATTCCATGGTATATATGTGCCACATTTTCCCTGTCCAGTCTATCATCGATGGGCATTTGGGTTGGTTCCAGCTCTTTGCTATTGTAAACAGTGCTTCAATGAACATTCGTGTGCATGTGTCCTTATAGTAGAACGATTTATAATCCTTTGGATATATACCCAGTGATGGGCTTGCTGGGTATATATCCAAACATGGTGAAACCCTGTCTCTACTAAAAAATATAGCCAGGTGTAGTGGTGCTGGCCTGTAATCCCAGCTACTCAGGAGGCTGAGGTAGGAGAATCACTTGAACCTGGGAACCAGAGGTTGCAGTGAGCCTAGATCACACCACTGCATTCCCGTCTGTGTGACAGAGTCAGACTCTGTCTCAAAATAAATAAATAAATAAATAAATAAATAAATAAATAAAAGAAAAAAAAGAAGCCAGTCCCTAATACGTAAGTGTAAGGTAAAGCAGCAAGTGTTACCATAGAAGCTGCAGTAAGTTACACAGAAGCTAGTGCTAAATTTTTTTATGACAGTAGCTACACTAAACCATAGATTTTCCATGTAGATGAAACAGGCTTCTATTGGAAGATGCCATCTTATACTTTCATAGTTAGAGAGGAGAAATCAATGCCTGGCTTCAAAGCTTCAAAGGACAGGCTTATTCTCTTGTTATGGGATAATGCAGCTGATGACTTTAAACCAAAATGAATGCTCATTTATCATTCTGAAAATTCTAGGGTCTTTAAGAATTATACTAAATTTACTCTGTCTGTGCTCTATAAATTAAACAACAAAACCTGTATACAGTATATCTGTTTAACAGCATGGTTTAGTGAATATTTGAAGCCCACTTTTGAGACCTACTGCTTAGAAAAAAACATTCATTTTGAAATATTACTGCACTTTACAGTGCACTCAGTCATGTAAGAGCTCTGATGGAGAAGTACTGGAGAGTAATAATATTTTCATGCCTGTTAACACAACATCTATTCTGCAGCCCATGGATCAAGGACTAATTTTAAATTTCAAGTCTTACAATTTGACAAATACATTGTATAAAGCTATAGCTACCTTCGATGGGGATTTCTCTGGTGGACTTAAGCAAAGTAAATTGAAAACCTTCTGGAAAGAAGACACTATACTAGATGTCATTAAGAACATTTGTGATTCATAGGAGGAGGTAAAATATGGACATTAACAGGAATTTGGAGAGATTTGGTTCCAACCTTCGTGGATGACTTTGAGGACTTCAAGATATTAGTGAGAGGTCACTGCACATGTAGTGGTAAATAGCAAGAGAAGGTGGACAATAGCAAGAGAACTAGAATGAGAATTGGAGCCTGAAACTGTTATTGAATTGCAGCAATCTCAGTCTGAATGAGTGAGAGTTGTTCCTTAGGGATAGCAAAGAGCATGGTTTCTTGTGACATAATGTACTCCTGGTGAAGATGTTGTAAACACTGTTGAAATGACAACAAAAGATTTAGAATACTACCTAGACTTAGTTGATAAAACAGTGGCAGGTCTTGAAAGGATTGACTTCAATACTGAAAGCAGTTCTGTAGTGCGCAAAATGCTATCAAACAGCATCACATGCTATAGAAAAATCTTTCATGACAGAGTCAATAAATGGCAAATTTCACTGTTATCTTGTTTTACAAGAGTAACAGCTACCCCACAAATCACCAACCCCCACCCTGACTAGTCAGCACAATCCAAATCATGGCAAGACTCTCCAACAGAAAAAAAAAGATTAGGACTTCCTAAAAGCTTAAATGTTTGTTAGCATTTTTAGCAATACAATATTTTTAAAATTTAAGGTATTGCTATTGCACATTTAACAGGCTGCAGCAGAATGTGAAGAACTTTTATATATACTGAGAAGCCATAAAGTTAGTGTGATTACATTTTATGTAATAGTTCTTTACTGTGGTGGTCTAGAACCAAATCAGCAATATCTCCAAGGTATGCCTGTATTTGGTTATTAGAATGGAAAAAATATGACTTCACTTTACCTAAGTAAAGGGGAAATCTATTTGAAGATGCTGCTGCCAATGATGATGTTGATGTTTTAAAAAGTTAGAGGATGAAATGGAAGGCAGAAACCTAGATTTTTACCTGATAGTCACCAGGTCACTCCCTACATGGTCTACATAAATTGAGTTAGAGGTCACCTCTAAAATAAACTCTAGCCATTTTTCATTTGACCCTGTTTCACTCTATTGGAGAATAATATGAGTGAGATAAACACCCATACACACATTCACATACATGCACACACACTGGGTGGCATGTTTATCAAAATTAGTCTAAAATCTGTTATTGTGAGAAGTCATCCTGAGCTAGCTCTCTATGTATGTGCATATATACACATACATATATACATATTCAGATATATAAACACACATATATGCATATAAATGGTCCTTTTAACATGTCATTCTTCAAGAACTCAAAATATCTCTTTAAAGTGGTAAGTATTCTACAAAATATACATTTATTGATATCTCACTTGAGTATTTTTGAATTGATTTCTAAGGTAGAGACTTATTCAGTTATTGTTTGCCAAACTCCATTCCCCACTGATCCCACAAAACTGCCATTTCGTGATAGAATCTACCCTACAGCCTAACTTCCAAAGGAAAGTGATACAATGTATGATAACTGCCTCTTCCTTAACCCTTAAAATTAAACTCTTTATGCTTTGCTCAGAAACATTAGGGTTATCAACTGTGTAATCTCTGGGTATCAATTCTATCTAATGACTGAATAAATGCATTTAAATACAGTGAGAAGTTTTCCTTCAGGGTTATTAAGGATGGCCTGCATATGCATTTTTCTTTTTCAAGCTGGAAAAAATACATGTTATATAGGGAGCAACTTTTTATGGCTAAGATATTCAAGTGGAAGGGAATTGTCTGTCTACAATAGGGAGATATTTTTAGGGGAACTGGCTCATTGGTATTCTAATTACAGACCAGTTAAATAATCCATCTCTAATAATTACCCCTGAAATTTAGGAAAATGTAAATCATATTTGCCTGCTATGAAGCCCACATTTCAGTGTGCTAATTTTTTGAGCATAGTCAAGGTAAAAAACAAAAGATAACTAATTAGAAAATATGTACATTCTTTAAAGTTTTATAAGGGCCTCTGCGAGTTCTCATCATTCTTTGGGATTATTTTTAAAGTAAATAGGCTAAGGGAAATGAGAACTGTGAATGCAACTAGGTTCATAGTGAAAATGACAGTGCATGTATTAACGACATTATAATATTGAACATATATAATATTCAGAAAGGATCCATTTATTAAGTAAGGTATATTGATGAATTATTTTTTTTTCCAATTCTTAATCTGGGTTTGTATTATACGTGCACATTTGAGATCATTTGGGTCAACCCATGAACCAAGTGATTTTATTTTGGCAGTGTAACAATATTACTAGAAAGAGAATATTATGAATTATTTGCAGAGTCATATAAAATATGGCCTCCATTCTAGGAATGGTACTTTATAAAGCCAGGTTTCTAGACATGCAGAAAATTGACTGAAATTTATCTTGTAAATCATTGGTTAATACTACAAACTCCACATGATAAAAAAAAAAATGATTTGACCCCAGAGCTTGGTCAAATGTAAGAATATAGTGAGTGGTAGAGAAATAATTCATTAGATTATTACAAGAATATACTCACTTTTGACCTTTAGACCTTAATATTCTGAATGCTGTTAATTCATATTTATTATTTTTATATGTGTCCAAAACAGCAATGACTTGTTTTATGTTTTACCAATTAAAATTGAATTTCATGGATCAACAGAGTTTGTTGTAGAGTGTTTTTAATACTCTACCATCATTTACATTTATAACTCCAGTCATATTTTTTCCTTCTAGTCCAAAAATCCTGGATAGCCACAACTATTTATTTTGGATTTTAAGCTCCCAGGCCATCAAACATTATAGATAATGCCAATTAGTTTCACTATGTAACTTTAATCTCAGAGTAATTCTAAACATTATAAATTTATCTCCAATAATATTTCTCACAAAGGATATTCAATATTTCTCCTTTTCTGTAGTCTCTGAATCTGGGTTCATGTATTTTCCTCCCCCTCCTGTTTTCATTTATGAACTACCTCTGTTTCTAAGGACAGCCTCTCCATTTATTAATGTACTGCATTTCAACCCCTTTCACCTATTAGGAAAATAATCATAAAGTTATCTCCTTTTTTGCCTGCCTTTCTATTCACCTTTCTCCCCATATGGCTCTGTTTTGTCAGGCAAGTATAATGCAGTTGGTGAGGTCTGGAGTATTGAGGATACTTTCAGAAAAATGATGCTAATCTAATCTGGCTAAAGAGAAAACAAGAGCACTAGGAAATGATAAAAAATAAAAAACATAATAGAATCAATACATCAGATACCCAAAAACTTGTGGGAGTTGACACATTAAAGAAAAAGTGATTAAATGTAAGAATTCAAAAGTCTACATGTTTTAGCTGTTGTGAATGGGGGGAGTACAGATATCTCTTTGATATATTGATTTCATTTCTTTTGGATATATTTCTAGAAGCAGAATTGCAGAATCATATGGTATTATATTTTTAATCTCACGAGAACCTCCATACAGTTTTCTGTAGTGTCTGTACTAATGTCCATTCCCACCAACAGTGTCTGAGGTTCCCCTTTCTCCACCTCCTCACTCACATCTGCTACAGCCTATCTTTTGATAAAATCAATTTTAACTGGGGTGAGAGCATAACTCTCTTTGGTTTTACATTTTTCTGATTAGTGATGTTCAACATTTTCTTATATACTTGTGGCCATTGGTATATTTTCTTCTGAGAAATGTGTATATAGATCTTAGGCTCATTTTTTAATTGTACTTTTATTTGATATTGAGCTCCTTATATATCCTGCTTATTAATCCCTGATCAGATGGATAGTTGTAAATATTTCTCCGATTCTGTGGGTTGTCTATCTTGTTGTTTCCTTTGCTGACCATGTGCTTTTATGCTTGATGTAGTCTCACTTGTCAATCTGTGCTTTGGTTGTCTGTCCTTTTGAAATTTCATGCAAAAAGACTTTGCCCAGATCAGTGTCCTAGAGCAACTCCCCAGTGTTTTCTTCAATAGTTTTCATAGGTTCTGGTCTTAGATTTAAGTACTTAATTCACTTACATTTTATTTTCATGCATAGTGAAAAACACTACTCTAATTTGTCTGCATATGAATACTCAGATTCCTCAGCATCATTTATTGAAGACACTGCTGTTTCTTCACTGTATGTTATTGGCCCCTTGTCAAAGATGAGACGGTTATAAATGTGTTAACTTCTATATGAGTTATACATTCTGTTCCATTGGTCTGAATTTCTGGTTATTATAGCTTTGTAGTAAATTTTGAAGTCACACATTGTTATCCTTCTAGGTTTGTTTTCTTGCTCAGAATTGCTCTGGCTATTGAGGATCTTTTGTGATTTCACATACATTTTTAAATTATTTTCTGTTTATGTGAAAATGTCATTGGTATTTTATTAGGGATTGCATAAAATATGTTAATAGCTTTGAGTAGTATTACCATTTAAAAAATATCAATTCTTCCCATCCATGAGCATGTAATAACTTTCTGTTAAGTGAAATAAATCAAGCATAGAAATACAAATATTGCATGTTTATCTTTTTTATGTCAGAGCTAAAAGAGTGTATCCTATAAAGATAGAAAGTAGATTGGTGGTTACCAGAGGGTGGGAAGGGTAGGGGGCAGGGATAATAAAGATGATTAATGGGTTCAAATATATTGTTTGATTGATGTAATTAGATTTAGTGTTTAATACATGAGTAAATGATTATAGTTTACAGTACTCTATGGTACATTTCAGCATAGTCAAAATAATAATTTGAGTATTTCTAGCATGAAGAAAAAAAAAATAATTAAGGTTACAAATAACACGACTACACAGACTTGATCTTTATAAATTATATGAATATATTAAATTATTACATGTACCTTGAAACTATGTATGTCTGCTATGCATCAATAAAAAGACTGTTTTGTAAAAAAATTGGAAAATACCCAATGTAGATGATGGGGTGATGGATGCAGCAAACCACTACCATGGTATGTGTATACCTATGTAACAAATCTTCATGATCTGCACATGTATCTCAGAACTGAAAGTATAATAAATAAATTTAAAATATAAATTTATAAAAATTTTAAAAAATGGGAAATAATAAATTTGAAACATACACGTAAGTGGAATATAAGAAAAAATGAATAAAAAAGATAACATTTAAAAAGCATAATGCATTTAAAACAATAACTAAAAAATATATTTTTTGATTTTTATGATTTTTTAAATTTTGCTTTAAGTTTTTGGTAATGCTTAGAACATGCAGGTTTGTTACATAGGTATACGTGTGCCTTGGGGGTTGGCTGCACTTATCAACCCTGCATCTAGCTCAACTCGTCAGCCTAAAAACTGTCATGTAGTTATTTGTCCTAATGCTCTCCCTCCCGTTGCCCTACCCCCCAGCAGGCCCCAGTGTGTGATGTTCCACTTCCAGTGTCCATGTGTTCTCACTGTTCAAGTACCACTTATGAGTGAGAAAAGAGGTGTTTGGTTTAGTGTTCCCATGCTAGTTTGCTGAGAATGATGGTTCCAGCTTCATCCATGACTTTCAGTGGACATGAACTCATTATTTTTCATGGCTGCATAGTATTCTATGGCGTATATGTGCCACATTTCCTTTATCCAGTCTGTCAATGATGATCATTGGTGTTGGTTCCAAGTCTTTGCTATTGTGAACAGTGCTGCAGTAAACATCAATGTACATGTGTCTTTCTAGTAGAATCATTAATAATCCTTTGGGTATAGACCCAGTAATAGGATTGTTGGGTCAAATGGTATTTGTTTCTAGATCCTTGAGGAATTTCCACACTATCTTCCACAATGGTTGAACTAATTTCCACTCCCACCAACAGTGTAACAGCATTGCTATTTCTCCACATCCTAACCAGCATCTGTTGTTTCCTAACTTTTTAATGATCATCATTCTAAATGGTATGAGATGGCATCTCATTATAGTTTTAATTTGCATTTCTCTAATGACTAGTGATGATGATCTCTCTTTCACATGCTCGTTGGCCACATAAACGTCTTTGTTTGAGAAGTGTCTGTTCATTCCCTTTGCTCACTTTTTCGTGAGGTTTTTTTTTCTTGTAAATTTGTTTAAATTGCTAGTAGATTCTGGATATTAGCCCTTTGGCAGATGGATAGTTTGCAAAAAAAATTTTACCATTCCGTAGGTTGTCTATTCACTCTGATGACAGTTTCTTTTGCTATGCAGAAGCTCTTTAGTTTCATTAGGTTACATTTGTCGATTTTGGCTCTCGTGGCAATTGCTTTTGGTGTTTTAGTCATGAAGTCTTTGCCTATGCCTGTGTTCTGAATGGTAATGCCTAGTTTTTCCTCTAGGGTTTTTATGTTTTTGAAGTCTTTAATCCATCAGGAGTAAATTTTTTTATAAGGAAGGGGTCTAGTTTCTGTTTTCGGCATATGGCTAGCCAGTTTTTCCAGCACTATTTATTAAATAGGTAATACTTTCCCCATTGCTTATTTTTGTCAGGTTTGTCTACGATGAGATTGTTATAGATGTGTGGTGTTATTTCTGAGGTCTGTGTTCTGTTCCATTGATCTATATATTTGTTTTGGTACCAGAACCATGCTGTTTTGGTTACTTGTATTTATTGGAAGTCAGGTGTCATGATGCCTCCAGCTTTGTTCTTTTTGCTTAGGATTGTCTTGGCTATACAGGCTCTTTTTTTTTGGTTCCATATGAAATCTAAAATAGTTTTTTTTTTCTAATTCTGTGAAGGAAGTCACTCTTAGCTTCATAGGAATATCACTGAATCTAAAAATTACTTTGGGCAGTGTGGCCATTTTTACCACAAATGATGCAGATAAAACTCAAATGCATATTGCTAAATGACAAGTATGAAAAATCTATATAATGTGTGAACTCATTATATACCATTCTGGAAAAAGAAGAATTTCAGAGATATAGACAGACTGGGGGTTGTCAGGTGTGTTTGGGAGAGAATGGGGGAGAATGAAACAGGTGAAGCCTAATAAATACTACCTCAGCCAGTTGATCAGATTTAACATCAACAGTAATATTGCATGTTGGCATTCTGTACATTTGATAGGATGATATGAGAATGGCACTTTACCTCTGTTTCTGTGATACAAACTAATAACGTTTGTCTAATCATGAAAAATATGAGATAATCCCCATCAAGGGACATTCTCCTATATACCTGAACAATACACCTTAAAACTGTCAAAAACATCAAAACAAGGAGCATCTGAAAAAGTACCACAGCCAGGAGGTGTCTAAAGAGATAATATTAATAAATGTGGTATCCTGTATGGGATTCTGAAACATATAAGGATAGTAGATAAGAACTACGAAATTATTAAAAATCTGTGCATTTTATGTTAATACTTTACAATTATTATCTCATTATTTGTGATGACTCCCTGATGTAAAATGTTAAGAGTAGAAGAAACTGAGTATAGAGCTCATGGGAACTCCAATAGGTGTACAACTTTTTTCTAAATATAAAACCACAGTAACAAGTTTATATAAAATTACATCTACAACACAATGACTTCTAAATAAAATACGAATAAGAATTTTTTAAAAAAAGAATGAGAAAAAAGGAAAACAATCACTAATAAGACAAAGCCTGAGAGTTTATATGTAAAGTACATTTAAAAGCCTATATTTAGTTTACAGTTATATCTTTAAAACTTTCAACATAAATTTTAACCAGTCTCTCAAGCATCTTAAAAATAATAAAATAAGCAACATCATTTTATTAATCAAAGAGACCCTCCATTTAAACAGCAACTACTTGTTGTCACTGAGAGACAAGTATCTTTAATGACCAAATTCATGTTTATGCTACATATTCAATCTCCATTTTAGGAATGATATTTAATAGTGGGTTTCTTTAACCAAGAAATAGAAATGTATATTCTCCAGGTTTTGCTCAGTATGATGTTTCTCAAGCAGTTGTTTTAAATTAAGTTTTGTGATTTTTGACTCTGCAGGCTCTCCAATATGCTGAATGGCTGTTTTTAACCACTTAGACAAGAAGTAGAAGAAAATAACTATGCAAAAAATATTTTCACGAATTTAGCAGTTTGTCTTAACTATTCTTTCAACTGACCTTCCTGTGGCTTAACATTTTGCCATTTGCACAAAAACACTCTTTTGTTGATTTGTTTTGTTTTCTTTGCGGTGAATTCAATTTATTGTTAACCAGATGTAGCCTTGAAGCATTAAGCCCACCTGTTCACAGACATTGCTATCTGGGCATGCAGCCACTATAATGCCTGAGTTCCTGAATGAATGCAGAAGTATTGACTAACTTTCCGCACACCCATACCCACAAAATCTACACAGGGTTTTATCTGATGTTCTTGAAAGGCAATCCCTTTTATCTCACATTTCTTTGCTATGAAATTTTTAGTTTCTGATTCCTATTATTTAGAACCTACCGAATTAAGCTACTTTACCTGTCAGTTTTAAGTATGTTATTTATGGAAAACACATACACACACACAAGGGAACAAAGACTTTTGGATACAAAAACAGAATAGAATTATCAAATACTTAGCTAGAGCTATGTTATTTAAGCAAATGATATTAACTTAATGTAATTGATACTTTGCTAATTGGAGATTTTGTTATACTTGGGCCAAATGTAAATACTTAAAACAACAACAACAACAACAACAACAACAACAAACAAACGAAAAAAGACAGCCAACATTATTTTTACGTTTGTTTTACAATGTTTTCCTCAATAACAGAAATACAGTGAGGCAACATTCTATGTGTTTGGTAAATATTAATTCAGTCTAAACTGACATAACCTTTTGAGATATCTAAATTATTACTATGTACATTTTACAGGTAGAGAAATTGAGCAAAGAGTAACTTGCCTGATGTCAAACTGCTGGTAATTTGCAGAATCAAGTTTGAAATCTAGATAGCTCTGCTCAAGAAATCATATTCTAACTACTACATTATACTGTTCTTTATCAAGGAACAAGCCTTTAAATGACTTTGTAAAAACAAAAATATGCAGCTACTATTTGTTTATACTGATTTTGCGGTTGTTATAAATTGTCTTGAAAATATTCATTTTAAAATATATTATTCTAATTTGTCATTTACATGAAGAGGTCACATTATTTTGCTGGGCACAATCACAAATAGAAAATTTTAAGTGTTTGAGGAGAAGTAAAAAAGAAAAGTTGAAATTTGACTTATCTTTGGCAACAAAACCATGTGCAAATCAATTTGTGACCTTGAAAGAATTCTAACTTTTTTTGATCTTCACTTTGTTCTTAGGGATAAACCCATTAAAATCAAACAAAAAGGCATTAAACTCAGCTGTCAACATTATTTGCATGGTTCTAATTATGAGCACAGGAATTACTATAATAGATGTAACCCTTTTTATTATACAAACTGTAACCAAACTTTGTCATCCAATTCTTATATAAAAATACATGTCTATAACACAGTATAATACAATGAGGCAATAAACCTAATTTTTAAATATACTTTAAAGTGCTCATTAAAATTTAGAGACAGGAAGCAAAAATATATAGGTAATATTTTTAGAAAGCTATATATAATCCTCATTGTTAAAATTGAACCAGCAATTATACTCTTCTATCAGTGGCTAGTTGTTTCAGTTTGGCCATTGATTTAAGATATTACATTAGCATTTATTTTGACATAAGTAACCTTCTTGGATTAGGCATAACATATTTACCAGGTATAGTTTAGAAACACAGTTGCACTTACAAGTAACAAATACCATTTATCTTATGGTTTGCTTATTCTTTTGTCTTAAATTCACACTATGAATAGTTAAACACCAAGGAACTTCTCTAATTTTAATTATGCACAAACTTCAGAAATTTTAGCAGTTTTTAAACAAGATTATCTCCTTATGAGACTAATAATATTCCCATAGAATTGTTGAGAGTAGAAGTATTTTTTGAAGGCAAAGGCACCATGTGTAGCTACAATAAAATTCCCATTTAATTATAATGTGACCCACTGTAAAATATAATATTAGCATGTCAAGTCAATTTTATGCTCCCCTCTTCTCAGGCTATTTAGCACAACAAATTTCATGCTAATCAGTTTGAGCATTTAAAGTCAAAGATGGAAATTTGTCATTTCTGCATATCTTATGAGACATACGTAGGCATACATGTATTTATGGTAAACGTAGCCCTGTATTGCAATTTAAATTAGCATTGACACTTTAGCCTAAGTTCCAAATTATAATAATTTATATACTAATAGGAATATATTAATATTGAAATAATATTGCACCAAATAGAAAGCATGACATAATCCATAAGAAAACTGGGAGAGATAATTATACATCAAAAATCTCAAAAATGGTTACCTCCAAGTGTTATGACTTTTAATAACAGTTATTTTTTTTAACTCATGGCCATATTATATTTTTCTATGGTGTGAAAACATTATTTGTTAATTCTGTACACATTAAGACCATGTCAACTGGATTCTAATTACTTAAGGTTAATAGACTACAGAATGGATTCACAAAATGCAGAAAAAAAATACAAGATAATAGGTTATGTTTCTTCATATAAAAGACTAAGATTTTAGTAAGCACTCTTCCTTCTGCAGGAGACAGCTGTGATAGTTATATAATGTAATTTTGTAATTATATAAATTTTTATTTTACAACTGTATTATAATTTTCAAATTTTATTATAATATTCATAATATAACATTTTTACAAGTAAAAAGAAATAATAGTCATTTATAATATCTCATAACATTTAGAATGAAATGCACAATTACTCAACTATGATGAATCACAAATATGGAGCATATGCTAAAATAAAAAGACAATTAAGACTGGCCCTGAGAAGAATCAGCCATTAGAACCAAGAGAGGAAGGGTATCTATGACTATTATAATCAAATAAATTAACTAATGCAACACATATTTTTAGTACATAAAATCTCACTGGTAAAGAAGAAAATCTCAACAAGGAATAGAAACAATAAAAATAATCAAATAATTCTAACATTGAAAATTAGAAGCTTTAAAAAAATTGATTGGATAAATTTAATGAAATGTATATGACAAAGGAAAGCATAAACTAAATATATACTAATAGACATAATACAGGTAAAGAATATAAACTACTGAAAGATTTCAACAGACTTTATCAAGGGATCAGGCATATTTATACCTACAATAACAAACATGGAAAGATTAAGAATGGGCAAAAACATTCAGAAAATAGTTGATGTACTTTCCCAAATTTGTTGAAAGAAATTTTCAGGCATAAGATGAACACCAGGCAGGATAAGTACGAATAAACTCAATCTTGTTGGGAAAAGCAGCAAAGGAGAAAGGATTACAGAGTGCTTACATAAATTGGTTCAGAGTAACACATAAACAAGGAACAACAAACTGCGGAGGGCCGCAGGAGGCCTCTAAGGAGGAAGGCCTCTCCATGCCTCATGCTCCAGTACAGGGTGACCTAGGCTCTGTTACCATAAACATTGTGCTCAAGGATGTAAAACCCCTTCGTAGCTCTATGATGTAGCCAGATTGTAGGCTCCTTGTAAGGTCCATGTTTCACCAGCCGCACATAGATAATAAGCTAAAGATAACCACATGTTCTTGTTTTGTGAAACTCCCAGACCACTGCTGTTATCAGTCCTTAGAATGACACACCAGTTCCTGCTCACTGATTCACTCTGTCATCACTCCACCCACTACCCTATGGATCAAAGTGATTGTAACCAATAAACAGTGTAGGTGATCAGAGTTCGGGGCCTTCACTGTCTCCTCCAAAGTAATGAGTGATGGCCCCTGGTCCCACTATCTCTCTTAATCTGTCTTTTTCTCATTCCTTTGTCACCACTGAACATGGGTTACCCACTGGTGATGTAGGGCTGTTTCCTTACATTCTGAGACACCTCATACTTAAACTGCTTTAAGCCAAAATTACATAGCAAAGCTTGAAAGATGCAAGAAAAAAAATTACATATTGATGCAGAATAACAATGATCCACCAATAACAGTGGAAGACAGAAGAAAGTGGAACACATACTTTAAACAACCAAGAAGAAATGTTAACTCAGAATTCTGAACACAGGAGAAATTTTATTCAAGAATGAATGTAAATAAATAAACGGAAAACTAAGAAAATTTTTCAAAAGCTGACTTTTTCCAAAATAAATGTATGGAATTTTTTACCTTAAAATGTAATGCCAAATGAAAACTTACATCCTCATAAAAAAACGAAGATCAGAAATGATACATATCTGTGTTTCTATAAAAATGGGTTTTTTTGGTTTGTGTTTTTTTGCCTTTTCCCACTTTAATTTGCTTGTAAACAATAGACATTTTACAGCTATGGTCCTGTGTAGCTTAAAATGTAAACAGGCACATTATAAGTAATTACAACATATTGGATGGGAAGAGAAAAATGACAAGTGAAATCAGAATGATGAGAATGTTTTGAACTGAATATATGAAATTTGTGAGAATCAATCATATGCATGTTTAAAAGTAAACTTATAGTTGTAATTGCCTACATTGGAAACACAGAGACATTTCTTAATAAATTTCTAGTCTAACAATCTAAAATAGAAAAAGAGCATATTTAATGGAAAACAAATGGAAGGAAAAATGTAAAGATAAGAGCAGAAATAAATGAAATAGAAACAGAAAGTCAAAAGAAAAAATAAAATGAAGCCCAAACCTATTTTTTTAAACAAGTTATAAAATACATAGATTTCTTATCAAGCTCCTTATCAAGAAAAGTGAGGAAAAATTACCAATACCAGAAATTACATAGAAAATGTCACTCAGAATCCTTCAGAAAATAAAATAGTAATGAGACAATTACAAAATATACCAATGATTTTGCAATCTAGATAAAATAGAACATTTTTAGAAAGAGATTCCTTAAAGGACTAAAAGTAGATGTACCATTCAATCTAGGCTTTTCACTACTGAATAACAATCCAAAGGAAAAGAAGTCATTATATGGAAAAGATACTTGCCCATGAATATTTATAACAGCACAATTCAAGATGTTTACCATTTATTAAATGTGTTACTCAAAAAGAGTGTACTGAAAGTCATTTTGAAAAAGCAGTGTGTTGAGATTAAGCTATTTGGAAATGAGATGTTGACAAAATATATTTTCATAATCCTACTTAACAAAGACTCTTGGGATGGTAACTAAAGGGTTGATTAAATTAATAAAATTTTATGAGTTATTTATATAAATACATTTTTCATTGTAAATATTTAATTACTATAAATTTCAAAAAATAAAATCAGCATGAAGTTACATATTTCCTTCAAATTTCTCAAAAATGAGAAATTTGACATTTTTCAAGCGTTAAATACCATTTTTATTGAAAGCTCATAAACATATTGAAGATTGTTAGGCTTTCTGACACATTCATGCATTAAAACCACATTTGTAAATTATTGCAGCCACAGTGTTACAGAGCTGCAAAAGTTGAAAAAACAAAACCTTGGATGAATAAAACACAGTATTTCTTTATTTCTTCCATATATTTAAATGCAAAAAGTATCATTATTCAAAGATGCCTGAGTTATAATAGTAGGTATTAAAATAATATGTTAAGGTCATCTTCACTAGTTCAAATAATTTTCAGTGAGCTCTAAAGAGATTTCTCATTGTTTCATGTCTGTCAGGTATCATAAAATAAATTTATTTCTATATATTCCCACAGAATTATCAAAGAGAAAGTAGACTTGGGTTACAAATAATAACCATTTATTTGATTACAGGATACAAAATCTTAGTTTAGCTTTCCAATTTCTAGCATAGAATAGCAATTTTGTAAACCTAAGTGCCATAAACATCCATCAGTAGTATTTACTTAATACGGAAATATAAAGACCTAGGAATTGTAAAACGAATGAATATACCTTGATTACCACATCACATACCCAAAACTTCAAAAATTTACCACAGCTTAATAAGAAGAAAACTGAATCACAAAGACGCGAAGTTAGGAGCCTCAAGCCACAAAACAAAGTAAAGGTGGAGTCAGATTCCAAGTCATTTAGTTCAATTCCAATGCCGGCATTTATTTAACTGTAATGAAATGGTGCTCTTTAAATCTGAACAAAAAATTAATGGCAAGCTCACTTCATTTGCACAATAACAAAAGTTACTAATTGTTACTAATCATGAGTAACAGAGGTAAGAAATATCTAGTTATATTTTCTAGTCTTCATTCATTATCTGCTTAGGATGCTGTATGTGCATTTTCTTCCTGGCATGGCAGATGAGGCTTTTTTCCACAGTGTCTTTGCCACATAAATAAATATAAAATATTAACTCCTTGTCCCAAATAATAATTCCAGGCAAAGCACGTACTGAAAATAACTAGTTTGGAGCTGACAATTGCTGCAGTTAGATGAAAATAAGCACAATACCAGTCAATGGGAGAACGCTGTAAGAATTTCTACCTAAAGTCTTTTGTAAAGACAGTATAGGTGATGGTGGTGGCAGCTCATCTGGAGCGGCTGCTGTGAGGATGCCAGCTT
Source organism: Plecturocebus donacophilus (assembly GCA_004027715.1). Taxonomy (NCBI): domain Eukaryota; kingdom Metazoa; phylum Chordata; class Mammalia; order Primates; family Pitheciidae; genus Plecturocebus; species Plecturocebus donacophilus. The sequence goes on along the minus strand of PVKP010007708.1, from coordinate 32 downwards.
CAGCAGTGCAGGTGTGGCCAAGGCTGCGCATT